>UESW01004169.1:724809-942044 GCA_900491605.1 Calamus simplicifolius | reverse complement strand
CGGCCTGAGAGAGATTCAGAGAAGCCCAGGCTTGGGAGAAATCCTGTGCAACCTCAGGAGGTCGATACGGACGAGTCTGAGAGCAGATTTGGGGGCACGGAAGAGCAACCACACGTTGGTGAGATCCTTCTTGTACCCACATCACTATTATTTTAAGTTCGAAGTGTTTCCTGATTTTTGGGCAAAAAAATTAGGAGAAAAGTTGTAATCTTTTATTAAGATTAGTGAAGTGCTCTCGGAATTTACCCCGTGGTTTTTCCCTTTCACATTGGAGGGGTTTTCCACGTAAATTTGGTGTTTTTGTGTGATGTTTATTTTTATTCCGCATATTCTGTGATTGTGGTAGATCGGTATATTTTTCTGTGATTGTGCACGCATATTTGTTCCGAGGGTGACTGTTCGAAGTAATCTATAGGAGAGCTTTGGAAGATCAAACTAATTTTTGCAACTGCAATCAGTGCCCACCTATTCAAGCAATTTTCTTTTATTTCAATGTGACAAACTTCCCCTTTTATTTATATATATGTACATGCTTGGCTCCACGGAACTGCAGCACTACTTAAAAACCATTTCATGCCAAAGCTGAAAAGGGCACGAAAGGACGAAATGGGAAACGAATCGGATGCTGGATTACAAGGTGAGGCATGCCTTGGAAGAGAATGATGCCAAAAGCACGGCATACTCTACTAGAACTTATAAAGTTAACAAAAATAAAAATGTTGTGTGAGAGGGAGGGAGAGGGATCTTGTCAGTGAAGCAAGAACAACTTAGCAGTTCAAAAATTGGCTTTTCCTAGTGCTGGACAAAGATTATATAGTAGTTTAGTTTATAATACATATTAAAAGACAGATGCTTGCACAATCATAAGAATTCTTTGCTCCCACAGCTAGTGATCCTCGACTTCTTTCTATTTTTATCTTGTTAGCCAAAGCAGCTTTAATAGAAAAAGCTTCCAAGTGAATGCATGTAGATTCTTTTAGCATTTAACTTTGAGGGAGCTTGCTATATATTCAGAGAAAAATTACAGCACACCATTCTTTCCCATGGCAGGAAGTCCTTCAGACGACCAAACTGCCAAAGGATTATTTTGTAAAATTTTGTACGTTTGGGCCATCTGGACTGCTTTAGATATCTGAAGTTTAATGAGCTAGCTGATAATCCATGCATTAATGGATGATCCAATGAACTACTCAACATCTCTGGCTATCATTAATGAAAGAAATCTAGATATGAAGTGACTTTGCCAGCTTATAAGTACCTCATCTCTCTCGGAGATTTAACCAAAACCATTACCTTTGGCACGAACATTTAACTCGTCATGAAACTTTAGATGGGAGGCATCTTTTAAACTTAGGTACCAAGGAGAGGCGGAGAGCCTTTGGGAAGAATATTTTCTAGCTCCCTTTACAGCATGCCTACAATGCTCTTTTACAAAAGCACGCTTGTCTAGCGACTTTGGAACCTATGCGTTCTATAAAACTCCCAGACCATCAAAACACACAAGTTTCCGTGTTATAGAGGCGAGAGTAAGAGGTCACCTGGCTAGAGAAAGTACAAGCTTGGACATGGAGGCCAACTGCTATCGATCAGAGGTGGTGGCAGTCATGATCATGGTGCTCATGGTGGTGGTGGTGCAAGGGAAAACAGAAGAGGTGACGGCAGCTGGAGCTCCTGAGACCAGCCTACTGTGCGTGAGCAAGTGTGGCACATGTCCGGTCGAATGTGCACCGCCGCCGCCGCCGCCGTTAGTGAATCTTGTGCCGCCATCACCGACTCTCACTCCACCAACCTCTTCCACGACTCACTCACCTCCACCACCATCTCCACCAACGTACATGCTTCGCCACCCCCTCCTAGTGGGGGGCAAAGAGGAGGGGGTCTCCCTTATCCTTATTACTACTTCTACACCTCGGAGGCAACGTGTGAGCACTCACTTTCTGGCGTTTTGAGATTGCTTCCTCTAGTTCTGTTCTTCTCTCTCTCCATGTTGCTTCAATGAATAAAGACCGTGAGTGCATGGTCAAGGATTATGTATAATGATGCCTTTTATCTTGTAATTTTCGTCAATTCCTCCAATGTTGTTTAGAAAGGTGTCTATAATTTGTTATAAGACCACGATTGTCTTTTTCTTTTACTTTATCTTTTTTTTTTTGGTTGGAAAGATTGTCTTTTTCTTTATTTGATGCCTTCTGAGCTCTTGCTGGCAAGTTTCAGATGACGAGCATTACAAAATACACGGATGGCGGTGATTTGGAGATTGAACTTCTGCAATTCATATGAGAAGTTCGAAAGAAAATCCAAGATAAAATGCCTGCTATGGTTGGAGATTTAGAAGAAAAACTCAAAATTTCCCTCCCCTCCAAAAGTCTTCCAGGCCATTTTGTTGCTTATCATAATTTTAGTCACTGAATCCTTGTTGTTTTTATGTGTTCCTTCCAATCCGATCTTTGTTTGGACTCCGGTGGAAAGTGTGCTTGAGTAGTGCACATGAGAGTCAGGAATTTGTCTTAAGACAGTACCTAACAGGCATCCTAGCGTTTTTTCACTGAATCAAATTCTGAATATTGCTCAAACTGAGAAAAAAAAGGAAATTCTGTTTTATGTGCCCGATTTAAGGATCATTTTTCACGTATAAAGATAAGAATATATTGAGCACTGCACTCCTGAGAATCTTACTCCAACCACCATCGCATGCATCCTTCCACCCCACTCTCTCTTTACTTTATCGATTCCATGGACCATGTCTGTTTCATAACGCATCTTGAATGTTGCGTTAGATTTAGGTTCGGTTTGTCTGAGGTTACACCACTATCCTTTGCAAGCCTGACCTACAACTCCTGCATAACCTGGCATCAAATCAGGTTGGGACTTCTTGACCTCTCTACTCTCCCATGATTGGTTTCCAGCAATACTCTACAAGATCCAACCTGATCCATCCTCACCTAACTCGACCCACTCTAAAGTCTAAACCTTGCCTAAGTTAACCCATAGTTTACTAAGAGCAAGAGGTCCCTCTAAGTAACAAGTAACAAATGAAGCTTAAAAGATCCCATAATATTTACAACGAAGGATAAGTGGATAGCAGACAAAGAATGGCGTATATCTACTCTGCTAGGGTTCTTATAGGGATCATACATCCATCATTTGCTTGTCAATAATTGAGAGTCTTCACACTGCAAGGTATCTTCATGCGTCTAGATGGAGCAGGGCATATTTCAAGCAGATGACTGTTTTTTTCTTTTCTTTTCTTTTCTTTTTTTCCCCCTTTTGATTATTTTCTCTTTTAAGGACATTTGACAACCCAAATGATCGTTCATCATGGTGATCTTGATCCTTATTTCCAATTAAGCTAATCCTCGGTGATCTAAGATCATTGCTTTTAGCATGCTATATCCTAATAATTAAAGATTTTTAGGAATCATAATTAATAAACCATTCTTAAAATATTTTAAATTTTCCATAATACTTTATCATTATTTTATATTATTTATTACAATATTTATATTAAATTATAATATTATTTATTAGAATACATAAATTATAGATTAATAATAATTTATACTATATTATAAAAAATATGAAAAATAATATTATTATGTTATATCATTTATTGTAATATAATATATGACAAAATGCATTTTAGTATTATTTTATTATGATCAATAATGTAAATTCATTATTATATTATAATATTATCTATTATAATATAATATTTGATGAAGCTTTTTTTTTATTAAGCATTTTTTTTCTATAGATAAGGGATATTTTTAGTCTTTAAATTTGAGTTCAAAATTACTTTTAGAATTGATTTAAAATATCTATTCCTAAGAATGAGTTTAAAATCATTACGTTGGATTAGTATCTTTAGACATAAGTGATTTCGGATCATTACTATGTATTTCTAGTGTTTCTAGGTGGAACACCACAAATGCCCCTCCAACATAGGTGATCATAAAATCAAAATTCATTTAGGCTCACTAGGATATTCAACATAGGTGCCACCACAGACGTGAAGATACTTGGGCATATAATTCTTCCTACAAGGGAAGAAAACAAAAAGCGGTAGCTGCATGCCTAAAGCTGAGAGATGCTATGTGTCATCGGGCTTTCAATCGGCACGCGCAAGCGCTGCCTATAGCCACTAGGTCCTTGCATCTACCGGTGATGGCGTTAGAGAAACCCTTCCCCTAACCAGCCTACCCAAACAATAAATAAAAATCCCCAAAGACAAAGTCCCACCAAACACAGGATATACAGGAAGCAAAGCCTTCCCAACCAAAGAACTCTTCACTAAGTTAATTGAAAAACAATGAGGTTGCCCGAAGGCTACAAAGACACTCCTCCCTGTCCCTAACAAAGATCTCTCAAAGTGCCCGCCCCAACCTCACTCAACAAGAATTGACCTGTGGGTGCCTCGCACCCACGCACCGCCTGTGCGTATCGTGCGTGTCGGCCACATTCTGCGCTCATCCAAGTCCTCCTAACTGGCCCCACCCGAACTCCACTCGGATGGTTACCTGAACTCCACTCGGATGGTTTGAGACCCATTCGCAAAGGACTCCCCAACCGACCCTCTTGCTCCCTTGCAACTCGATGTGATTCAATGACCGAATGAATGCTTTAGGCCTTGAGTCCGCCCTCCTTAAATAGCTCCTCAACCAGCCACTATCCAAGAGTCACACGTCAATGAAGCTCCTTGCATGCCGCCTAGGACTCTCCTCCTTTAGGACTTTTATCCAATTAGAACTCCTTCTTAACCCTTGGATGAAGAGATAAGGGCTGGGATTTAACCTTATCCACCACCCTAAGAGTCCTTATTCCATGCTAACTCTATCTCCGAATAGATGGACTCTAGTGATAAGATCACCAACTAACACTCCTCCAACTAGGACTCCCAATGGAATCTATCTTGACGGTTGGATTGCTGATCCAATGGCCAAGATTTGCTAGTATCCAACCTACCCAAATCTCTCCAAAGATCCCCTCAAATCTCCCCAAAAGATCTCCTAAATCTAGGGGAAATCTGGGCTGGTGCACCCCCTCAAATCTTCCCAAGATCCTCTCAAATCTCTCCAAAAGATCTTCTGAATCAAGGGAAAATCTGGGCTGGTGCGCCCCCTCAAATCTTCCCAAGATCCTCTCAAATCTTCCCAAAAGATCTTCAGAATCAAGGGGAAATCTGGGCCGGTGCGCCCCTCAAATCTCCCCAAGATCCTCTCAAATCTCCCCAAAAGATCTTCTGAATCAAGGGAAAAATTTGGGCTGGTGCGCCACCTCAAATCTCCCCAAGATCCTCTCAAATCTTTCCAAAAGATCTCCTGAATCAAGGAAAAATCTCGGCTGGGCGCCTTGCTAGTTGGGCGCACCAGGCTGGCCGTGCGCTCGCGCCAGGCTGGCCGCGTACCAGCCAGAGCGCTGGGCACACGCCATGGCGGGATAGCCTGGCGCCTGCCCGCTGGTAGGCGCCAGCCTGGGCGGGCCTCCTGCCCGCCCAGCCAATCTTCCTCCACCACCAGGCTGCCTCCTGCCAGCCTGGTCCGTCCGATGCTGGGCCGCCAGGCTAGCCACCTGCTAGCCTGGCCGATCTGGTGCTGCTGGTCAGTTATGGGCACGCGCGTTGGCACCCTCTGCGCCCTGCTGCATGCGCCTGCGCATGCACTGGGCAGCACTCCTGCGCGCCAATGCGCCCGGCCAACCTCGCCATTGCGCCGCACGCAAGGTTGGGCCGGTCCGTGCGCATGCTCTATACGCGCATGGTAACATATGCAACCCAATTAACAATTTAAATGAATTGCTATGCAAATTGCATGGCTAAACTAGAGAAATGCTTCGCATGTTTCATCTCATGTTACCCAATTAACAATTTTAATGTATTGCTCTTTGATGTGGCCGGTGGTGCCACGTAGATAATAACGGCAAAGTTGGCCAACGGCATGAGCGGAGGCTGACGGACATGCTTGCCCCGACTCCTCCAAGTCGGCCGAGGCGATCCCTACCTCTCCAGGTCGGCCCCCTACGGTCCCAACTCCTCCAAGTCGGCAAGGTAGCCCCGACTTCTCCAAGTTGGCCCCGACTCCTCCAAGTCAGCCGAGGCAGCCCCGACCTCTTCAGGTCGGCCCCCTGCACCCCGACTCCTCCAAGTCGGCCGAGGCGGCCCCGACCTCTTCAGATCGGCCTCCTGCGGTTTGACTCCTCCAAGTCGGCCAAGGCAGCCCCGACTTCTCCAAGTCGGCCCGCTGCGGCTCCGACTCCTCCAAGTTGGCCGAGGTAGCCCCGACCTCTCCAGATCGGCCCCCTATGGTCACGACTCCTTCAAGTCAGCTGAGGCTACCTCTCCAGGTCGGCCCCCTACGGTCCCAACTCCTCCAAGTTGGCCGAGGTGGCCTCGACCGATCCAGGTCGGCACCCTGCGGTCCTGACTCCTCCAAGTCGGACCCCTGCAACCTTGACTCCTCCAAGTCGGTCGAGGCGGCCTCAACTTTTTAAGTAGACCCACCTACTCCCGACCTATGCCGCCTGACACAGCCAGGCCCACCTGCTGTCTGACACAGTCAGGCCCACCTGCCGCCTGACCATCATCAGACCCACCTACTACCTGACCTATGCCACCTAACTCACACAGTTGATGGGACCAAGCCCACCAATTGCCAGGCCCATGTCTTCGATGGGACGGAGCCCACCGATCAGCCCCTACTCACGTAATTACCACATGCCCTGCAGACATTCTTTTTCATGGAACTCCACGTGGCTAATTCTCAGACTAGTGTCGATAGCCTATAAAAGGTAAGAGAATTCAGAATTAAGGTATGTGAACCCAAGTGTCCACTTACACTAAAAAACCCCAAGAAAACTCTAACTCTTGGAGCTTTTCCTGCTTCTAGAGAGCTCACTTGAGCTCCCTTCTGCTGTGACCTCGGTTGCTAACTTGGGCATCGAAGGGTTCCTACCGGAGCTTCCTTCGGTACATGGGCTTCTTGCAGGTCACTCTTCCTCGGAGAAGACACCATCAGCTAACAGAGTCTCTTTCCGACATTCAGTTTCAGTGATCGAGCGTCAACACTCTTCAAGTAAGAATGGCAACAAGATTTGACCGGGCCAAAGCCCCTAATTTTCATTTCTGTCTCCTTCCTTTCCAAAGAAAATTATCCTTCTCCCCACTTGATCCTAGTAAATAGGGATTTCTTAATCCCATCTCTGTTCCATAGGGAAAGATAAATTTTCATCTTCCCTCCAACCCCGCTCCACCATCTCTCCCTTTCCTACTAACATATATAATTTTTGTAAAAATTATAAAAATAATTTTATAGATATCAAAATATATAACAGTACTATATTAGGCCAATGGGTTGGGCGGGAATGGGACAAAGCGGGGATATATTTATTTCCATCACAACCTCATCTTCACTAATATGGATAAAAAAAATCTTCATCTCCATTTCTGTCCCGATAAAAGACAAAGAATATCCACTTCAAATGGGGCAAAATAGGATAGAACCTCATATTATAGGTTGAAATAGCCATTTTGCCCAAATTTCGAGTCCAATGATTTGAAAGATCATATTCTTAGGTTGGACATAAGTAAAAGTCACTCTACCAAACCATGCTGCTTCATCTATCTCATGAGATGGATAAGTACTTAGCAACAAATCCATAGTAAAATTATCAATTCTAGCAATAACCACCCATTAGGGTAGCAAACTAGGATTAAAATTACTCGGCACTCCTTTTCTAGTTGGTATCATGAAATGCATCGGCTTGCACAGTTAGACAACAAGGTCTGCCCAAGAATCATCTAATATGACTACTTAAAGTAAATTCACAGGCTGAACACCATGAGAAGAGCCACTCTATCGAATCATGCTACTAAGTATTTATCCATCAACAAAATTATTAATGTTAGTTTTCTACAAAGTTCTCTGAAAGTTCTACTACTTGGAAGCATGACGCATCTTTCTTTGGTTGGGATGCCTCAACCCCTCTATCCAGATCAAAATATGACAAATGGTTATATATGTAGAAGGGTTTTGAGGTTTTGAGCCCACAAAACAAATTCAATAACAAATTTATTATAAAGCAATACAAAGTACTACCATGAATTTGAGTAACACATCTAATAGAAGCTTGAAATTTTCATAATATCAATTAAAATTTAAAAAATATTTCAGAAGATTGTCTAATTGCCTTGCCTATAAAATCAAAACAATCCTAGTCCTTCACTACTCGTATCCCCTTGACCTAATATTGCGCTAGCTATTCCTCAATATTTGAAAAATAATAAAAGAATGGTAACCCAACAACTCTTTAAGTAACATTTATACCTAGTTGGATCAAGTATATCATATATAAGAAATGATAATTTATATATAAAGTTTTTATTTGTCATAAAAATAAATTAATTTATCAAATCCAAGATAGAATTTATAAAGAGCATGCTTGTCAAAATATAACATCACTTTTTAAAATATTTAATACATTGATTCAAAAAAACTCTTCTTTTTATTATATGAAATGAATTTCAATCTCTCTTAGTCACTGAAATATTGACCATAACCAATCTCATGACAAGGCTAATAGAGATTAGCTCCTAATTACAAAACGTGCCAATGAATAACATATACCAATTATCATTGCAACTAGCTATGCTTGAAAGAAACTTAACTTTGATCTATATAAAAAACATGTTGATAAACTACATGAATTAGTGATCATTGATTGTCTAAACTTAGAAGGAACCAACCTTTGAATATGCAAGAAAAAATGCAAACGAGTAATACGTGCCAGTGATCAACTTAACTAAGTAGGCTTGACATATGCCTATGAACATCATTTATCAATGTCCCAACAAGCTAGAGCTCATAGAAACTCATTCTTTGAACATGTATCGGCTATCAACCTCAATAGCTAGATTTGAGTTATATTCAGATTAAAGATACTAAATATAGCGGCAGTTTCAAACCGGTTTCTCAGTTATATAACTAAATTAAAAATCTATAAATGTTGCACAATATTATGAAATTTTATTTTAACATTTAATCTTGTTCCCTCAAATCTTGTCCTAGTCATAGCCTAACCCACGTTCGTACAGTAAATTAACCATTTAACCTGACCTAGTCATAGCCTAACCTATGTTCTATGCTTTCATTAGGGCTCTCCACTCTATTATTTAAAAAAAAAAGAGGGAGAGAAAAAAAAGAAGAAGCTCAAATCTGACTAAAAATTTTGGAGTTTGTTCTGGTAAAACGGATTCCTCTTATCCTTCCTTCAGGAAAGAATTGATCCTCAAACCCTATTGAATTCAACCAAATTAAAGTTGCACCGTTATATTGCTATTACTGAGCTAGCAAAACCATACGTTGATTCCCTTCTTGGCCATATCACTTGGAAACGGAATTAGGGTTTGACAAGAATTTTATCGGCATGCTTTCATGAACAAGTGGATCTTCATAATCTATAAATCAACCCACATCGAAACCTTCTTTCAAACACAAACATAATGGGATAGATAGTTGGATGGAGAGCAATCTTCTTGAATTCTCCTTCACTGGGAGTCTGTATAGAGAAGGAAGGAAGGCCATGGACATTCGCAAGTGGAGACGAGAAAACAACTCTTTCTCTTTCTTTACGCAGACGCCCAAGGAGTATTTTGGCTTTGACCCTCCATGAGCCATCAGTGGAGGAGACTAGAGGAAGGACAGGAAGAAAGGAGTGCAAGGCGAGATGAAAGAAGAAGGGAGGAAAGGAGAAGAAGATGGAGGTAATGGCTTTAGCTTTTTCTACACCCAGAATGCTGAGGAGTTTCATGGATGAGATCTTCGTCAAGTTGAAAATGGAGAAACTCAGGGAAGAGAAATTAGGAAGAGCACAAATCTTCTTGATCTCTTACTCGCTGAGAAGGTAGGAAGGAAAGAAAGGAAGGCCATGGATAGTTGCAAGGGGTGACCAGAGTTCAAGTCTTACTCTTTGTTCAGTCATACCCCAGGAAAGGTCATCGGCTGTGACCTTGTACGAGCCTTCATTGGAGGAGACAAAAAGAAAAAAGTGAAGCAAGGAGAGAGAAAAGAAGCGAAGAAAGGGGAAGAAGATAGTGACGATGGCCCTTTCTTCACCCAGAGATCTGAGTTTCTTGGATGGGATCCTCCTCGAGTTGCACGTCGATGCAGAAACTCAGGTAACAGAAGCTAAGAAGAAAGAAGAAGAAAAAGAGAGGTTGGAGACAAGCTTGAGATGGAGGTTTTCAACTGGATACTGGGATGAGATCTTTTCTGAAATATGGACAGGTTGCAACTTCCTTCAATGATTAGGGGTTTTGTTTGCGTTCTTTGATTCTTTAGTTGGTTCTTGTTCTATTTAGGGCAATGAGAATTGAATCTTGTAGGCCGTAATGTTGGATGTCAATCTTGACACAGTATCGCTTGGATCTTTTTTTCAAGATCTAAAGCTCCTTCATATAGATAAATACCATTTGAGGGTTGCCTTTCTTTGATTGATTCTTGCACTGCTCGCTATCACTGATGCTGCTCAAAAGATACAAAAATAACGTTATGCTTCTAGTAAATTTTGGAGCTAATTAACATCTGCTGAGTCTATGTATTATTTACTATATATATTGGGCACCATAGTGTTTTTCTTAATGATAGTCTTATTTCTGTTCTTCACTGAAATGATCTAACCTATGTTCTATGCTTTCGTTAGGGCTCTCCACTCTATTATTTTTAAATAAAAAAAAAAGAGGTAGAGGAAAAAAAAAAGTTCAAATCGAACTAAAAATTTTGGAGTTCGTTCGGGTAAAATGGGTTCCTCTTATCTTACCTTCAGGATAGAATTGGTCCTCAAACTCCATCGAATCCAACCAAATTAAAGTTGCACCATTATATTGCTATTATTGAGCTAGCAAAACTATACACTGATTCTCTTCTTGGTCATATCACTTGAAAACGAGATTTAGGGTTTGGCAAGAAGTTTATCGGCATGCTTTCGTGAAGAAGTGGGTTCTATAATCTATAAATCCACCCACACCGAAACCTTCTTTCAAACACAAACATAATGGGATAGATAGTTGGATGGAGAGCAATCTTCTTGAATTCTCCTTCGCTGGGAGTCTAGATAGAGAAGAAAGGAAGGCCATGGACGTTCACAAGTGAAGACAAGAAAATAACTCTTTCTCTTTCTTTATCCAAATGCCCGAGGAGTACTTCGGCTTTGACCCTCCACAAGCCATCAGTGGAGGAGAGCAGGAGAAGGACAAAAAGAAAGGAGTGCAAGGGGAGGGGAAAGAAGAAGGGAGGAAAGGAGAAGAAGATGGTGGTGGTGGCTTTAGCGCTTTCTACACCCGGACTGCAGAGGAATTTTGTGGATGGGATCTTCGTCGAGTTGGCAATGCAGAAACTCAGGGAAGAGAAATCGAAAAGAGCGCAAATCTTCTTGATCTCTTCCTCGCTAAGAAGGTTGGTAGGGAAGAAAGGAAGGCCATGGATAGTCGCAAGGGGCGACCAGAGTTCAAGTCTTACTCTTTGTTCAGTCAAACCCTAGGGGAGGTCATCGACTGTGACCTTGTACGAGCCTTCATTGGAGGAGACAAAGAGAAAGAAGTGAAGCAAGGAGAGAGAAAAGAAGGGAAGAAAGGGGAAGAAGATGGTGACGATGGCTTTTTCTTCACCCAGAGATCTGAGTTTCTTAGACGAGATTCTCCTCGAGTTGCACGTCGATGCAGAAACCCAGGTAACATAAGCTAAGAAGAAAGAAGAAGAAAGAGGAGAGGTTCGAGACAAGATTGAGATGAACATTTTCAACTAGATACTGGGATGAGATCTTTTCTGAAATGTTGACAGACTGCAACTTCCTTCAATGATTAGGGGTTCTTTGTTTGCATTCGTTTGATCCTTTAGTTGGTTCTTGTTCTTTTTAGGGTAATGAGAATTGAATCTTATAGGCCGTAATATTGGATGTCAATCTTGACACAGTCAGGCTTGAATCTTTTTCCAAGATCTAGAGCTCCTTCATATAGATAAATACCATTTGAGGGTTGCCTTTCTTTGATTAATTCTTGCACTACTCGCTATCACTGGTGTTGCTCTCAAGATACAAAAATAACGTTATGCTTCTAGTAAATTTTGGAGCTACTTGACATCTGCTGAGTCTATGTATTATTTACTATATATATTGGGTACCATGGTATTGTTCTTGATGATAGTCTTATTTCTATACTTCACTAAAATGATCTAACCTATTTTCTATGCTTTCATTAGGGCTCTCCACTCTATTATTTTTTTTAAAAAAAAAAAGAGGAACAGAAAAAAGAAAAGAGGCTCAAATCGGACTAAAAATTTGGAGTTCGTTATGGTAAAATGGGTTTCTCTTATCCTTCCTTCAGGATAAAATTGGCTCTCAAACCCCATCGAATCCAACCAAATTAAAGTTGCACTGTTATATTTCTATTACTGTGCTAGCAAAACTATACGCTGATTCTCTTATTGGCTATATCACTTGGAAACGAAATTTAGGGTTTGGCAAGAAGTTTATCGGTATGCTTTCATGAATAAGTGGGTCCTCATAATCTATAAATCTACCCACATCGAAACCTTCTTTCAAACACAAATATAATGGGATAGATAGTTGGATGAAGAGCAATCTTTCTAAATTCTCCTTCGCTGGGAGTCTGGATAGAGAAGGAAGGAAGGTCATGGATGTTCGCAAGTGGACACGAGAAAATAATGCTTTCTCTTTCTTTATGTAAATGCCCAAGGAGTACTTTGGCTTTGACCCTCCATGAGCCATAAGTAGAGGAGACTAAGAGAAGGATGGAAAGAAAAGAGTGCAAGGGGAGAGGAAAGGAGAAGAAGATGGTGGTGATGGCTTTAGCTTTTTCTACACACTGACTGCTGAGGAGTTTCGTGGATGGAATCTTCGTCGAGTTGGCAATGGAGAAACTCAGCAAAGAAAAACTAGGAAGAGCGCAAATCTTCTTGATCTCTTCCTCGTAGAGAAGATTGATAGGAAAGTAAGGAAGGTCATGGACAGTCGCAAGGGGCAACCAAGTTTAAGTCTTACTCTTTGTTCAGTTAGATCCCAGGAGAGGTCATCGGCTGTGACCTTGTATGAGCCTTCACTGGAGGAG
Source organism: Calamus simplicifolius (assembly GCA_900491605.1). NCBI lineage: Eukaryota > Viridiplantae > Streptophyta > Magnoliopsida > Arecales > Arecaceae > Calamus > Calamus simplicifolius. The sequence continues at coordinate 928,930 of UESW01004169.1, read as the reverse complement.
ACAAAGAGAAAGAAGTGAAGCAAGGAGAGAGAAAAGAAGTGAAGAAAGGGGAAAAAGATGGTGACGATGGCTTTTTCTTCACCCAGAGATCTGAGTTTCTTGGATGGGATCCTCCTCAAGTTGCACGTCAATGCAGAAACTCAGGTAACAGAAGCTAAGAAGAAAGAAGAAGAAAAGATGAGAGGTTGGAGACAAGCTTGAAATGAAAGTTTTCAACTGAATACTATGACGAGATCTTTTCTGAAATATGAACAGACTGCAACTTCCTTCAATAATTAGGGGTTCTTTGTTTGCATTCTTTTGATCCTTTAGTTGGTTCTTGTTCTTTTTAGGATAGTCAGAATTGAATCTTATAAGCCGTAATATTGGATGTCAATCTTGACACAATCATGCTTGGATCTTTTTTTTCCAATATCTAGAGCTCCTTCATATAGATAAACACCATTTGAGGGTTACCTTTCTTTGATTGATTCTTGCACTGCTCGCTATCACTGATGCTGCTCTCAAGATACAAAAATAATGTTATGCTTCTAGTAAATTTTGAAGCTAATTAACACCTGTTGAGTCTATGTATTATTTACTATATATTGGGCACCATGGTGTTGTTCTTGATGATAGTCTTATTTTTGTTCTCCACTGAAATGATCTAACCTATGTTCTATGCTTTCATTAGGGCTCTCCACTCTATTTTTTTCTATAAAAAAAAGGAGAGGAAAAAAAAAAAAGAAGCTCAAATCGGACTAAAAATTTTGGAGTTCATTTTGGAAAAATGGGTTCTTCTTATCCTTCCATCAGGATAGAATTGGCCCTTAAACCCCATTGAATCCAACCAAATTAAAGTTGCATCTTTATGTTGCTATTACAAGCTAGCAAAACCGTACGTTGATTCTCTTCTTGGCCATATCACTTGGAAATGGGATTTAGGGTTTGGCAAGAAGTTTATCGGCATGCTTTCATGAAGAAGTGGGTCATCATAATCTATAAATCCACCCACACCGAAACCTTCTTTCAAACACAAACATAATGGGATAGATAGTTGGATGAAGAACGATCTTCTTGAATTCTCCTTCGCTAGGAGTTTGGATAGAGAAGAAAGAAAGGCCATGGATGTTCACAAGTGAAGATGAGAAAATAACTCTTTCTCTTTCTTTACGCAGATGCTCGAGGAGTACTTTAGCTTTGACCCTCCACAAGACATCAGAGTAGGAGATCATGAGAAGGACGGGAACAAAGGTGTGCAAGGAGAGAGGAAAGAAGAAGGGAGGAAAGGAGAAGAAGATGGTGGTGATCGCTTTAGCTTTTTCTACACCCAGACTGCTGAGGAGTTTCATGGACAGGAACTTTGTCGAGTTGGCAATGGAGAAACTCAGGAAAGAGAAATCGGGAAGAGCGCAAATCTTCTTGATCTCTTCCTCGCTAAGAAGGTTGGTAGGAAAGAAAGAAAGGCCATGGACAATCGCAAGGGGCAACCAGAGTTTAAGTCTTACTCTTTGTTCAGTCAGACCTCAGGGAAGGTCATCGGTTGTGACCTTGTATGAGCCTTCATTGGAGGAGACAGAGAAAGAAGTGAAGCAAGGAGAGAGGAAAGAAGGAAAGAAAGGGGAAGAAGATGGTGACGATGGCTTTTTCTTCACTCAGAGATCTTCTTGGATGGGATCCTCCTCGAGTTGCACGTCGATGCAGGAACCACCCAGGTAACAGAAGCTAAGAAGAAAAAAGATGAAAAGAGGAGAGTTTGGAGACAAGCTTGTGATGGAGGTTTTCAACTGGATACTGGGACGAGATCTTTTCTGAAATGTGGATAGGCTGCAACTTCCTTCAATGATTAGGGTTCTTTGTTCGCATTCTTTTGATCCTTTAGTTAGTTCTTGTTCTTTTAGGGTAGTGAGAATTGAATCTTGTAGGCCGTAATATTGGATGTCAATCTTGACACAGTCACGCTTGAATCTTTTTTTCCGAGATCTAGAGCTCCTTCATATAAATAAATACCATTTGAGGGTTGCCTTTCTTTGATTGATTCTTGCATTGCTCGCTATCACTGATGCTGCTCTCAAGATACAAAAATACGTTATGCTTCTAGTAAATTTTGAAGCTAATTAACATTTGCTAAGTCTATGTATTATTTACTGTATATATTGGGCATCATGATGTTGTTCTTGATGATAGTCTTATTTCCATTCTCCACTGAAATGATCTTGTCAATGGTATTTATGAGAAGATTTAACACTTGAGCTGGCATCGTAACCTCTACACTTCATCCCATCCACTCCCTTTTTGTTTATAAGAGGTCAAGGTGGTACAGCTAATAGTGGAGCCTGGTTTATCTTCCGTTCCTAATCCTTTTCTCATTGGATCACAAAAAATAAGGTGTTGCACTTGTTGCACTTACATTATTACTTTCTATTAGAAAGATGAAAAGCTGAAAACTGAAATATTTGTAACTAGGTTTCATTAAATTATATAACAAATTAAAAGAATAGGGAAGTTGGTTACGTTATAGACCACTCAATGATCTAGCAGTCCATACGTATAGGACAATCTAATGGCATTTTTGAGGGATGGTACTTGTTGTGGTTTCTTAGGAGGTATAACTCTTCTTATGATGCTACTTTTTGCGACTTCTGCTACTTTTCTGACCAATTTTGAATATTCCATTAAAATGTAGAAAAAACTTAGGTAATTTGTCCTCACATTCTTAGGAAATGTTTCAAATGCTTCTGGTGATTGGCATCTGCTCCATGTCCGATGAATTTTGAATATTCCATTAGGGTATATGGAAAACTTGGGTAATTTGCCCTCACGTTCGTAGGAAATGTTTCAAATGCTCAAAGTGAATGGCATCTGCTCCATTTTCGACGAATTTTGAATATTCGATTAGAGAATACGGAAAACTTGGGTAATTTGTCCTCATGTTCTTAGAAAATGTTTCAAATGATCAAAGTGATTGTCATCTGCTCCATTTCCGATCAATTTTAAATATTCCATTAGAGTATATGGAAACTTGGGTAATTTGTCCCCACATTCTTAAGAGATGTTTCAAATGCTTAAAGCGATTGCCATGAGGCTGGTGGCACAGTGGTATGACATCTCATTCAGATATGTTTCCTCCAATAATTGTTAATTAACTTTCTTTTATTTATGACAGCCAAATAAGATTAAAAATGTAACACTTTTAATTAAAGTGCCTTCATGATATATAAATTCTTGCAACATTACAATTCTTTATCTTGATTGAGTCAACCCGATGGAAAAAACGCTCCAAATTAAGTTGTAACTTGGGCACCCTAGCTCGAAAGGGCGCACAACATGTTGCCTATCTAGATGCATATACCACTAGAAGAAAGAAGATGTTTAGAAACTTGTTTTAGTATTGTGATATATTTTTATTTTTATTTTTAGTTTCATATATAGGATTAGTACATGAGGATGAGTTGGAGGAGTCTTTCAATCCTCTATTTTACTGATAGATTATTTCAATAATTAATATTTTTTAGAATAACTATTTTAGTAGGGATAGGACAAATGGGACACGATCTATATGCTAAGAAATGGGTATATGGAGATCATAAGGAATGAAATGGAGAGATCGGATGGATCAACTAAAAGAAACTTTTGCAAAACATATCAAACTAATGTGTAGTAAATTACAAATATGATTGTCGCCGGAGTCATTCCATCAATCATGTTAGCTTATTGAAATCTAAAATTTTAAAAAATTAAAGATAAATTATAATATAACTTTATATTATAATGTACATTATGTGTATTTATTATATTATATTATATTATATTATATATATATATATATATATATATATATATATATATATATATATATATATATATATATCCTTATAAACTATTTTTTCACATGTATACTGGTATAGATTTACCATTCACGTATATTTCTAGTGACTTAAAGGTATAGGTATAAATAGCAAAAATTTGCAAAGTTATATATCCAAAAGAAATAACTTTTAAGAGTTCACATGCAAATAGTAAATTTGCAATGACAGACACACACAAACATCTTATGTCCCTATTTCGGTTCCAATTTTACTGAAATAATTGGGGTCATCCACCACAAATATAGACAGACAGCACACACAAACATAACCCAATAATTCTTGTTTTCTTCTCGTCAACCTTTGCACGCAGATTCTGAGAAAGCTTCCCCATCGCATTCAAGCCTATAATGCATCAATTTTATTTAGTTTTAATGAAAGGATCTTGTTATTGCCAGATCACCCTTCTCGAATATCTGCGAGCGTCTGATTGCCTTCTCCAGCGAGCCCGAGATCTTCCGACGAGCTTCTCATGTCTGGGAGCCTGCAAAAAGTTTCGAAGATCGGAGATTCCGGTGGAGACCCTTCGACGCTCAAGTCAATGCTCTGGGCAAGAGCCGTGAGCTTGAGACAGCTTGAAAGAGAGAGTGAGAGGCTCAGAGAAGAGCTCTCTCTGAGCCCGAATGAGCGTTTAGGAGTGTTATGTATTGCTACCTGGTCGGGGGTCCCTCTTACCCAATTTATTCATCTTTAGACTTTGTGTGGCTTGTTTGGAAAACCTTGAGCCTTATAATCTAGTGAGTCATGTGGAGCCTCATGATGGATGATGACTTTTGGAATTCATCTGATATGAGTGGTTGGAGCCTCATGATGAATGATGGCTTTTATGGATGAAATGTATGTCTATAAGATTTGAGGTGCTACCACTTGTCAAAGTATTTATGATGATGACAGCAATGGTGAAGTTTGCTTCTTAGTGGCATGTCAGAGCTACAGGCGTCGTCCCATCAAGTGGATGGCCACTTGATTATCTTGTACCCTTCCCCATGCATGTACGAACAATGGTAGAGCCAGGCATGTGGGCTCCGCGCATGTAGATTCCTATGTATGTAAGCCTCTCCATCTCCTACGCCTGCCTGCCACGTTGCCATGGGTATCCTCATACATGCACGAAACCAGTGAATGCAATGTGACCGCCATGAAGGGTAGCCGGGAGCCAAAGGTGTGGAATCGGGAATCTGAAACTGAAGCCCCCTAGAAAGACCGCCCAGAATGGCCGCCTAAGACTTGCTGGGGCCGCCTAGAAATTGCCAGGCCGCCTAAAATTTGCTGTCATTGTTATTCATGGGGTTAATTGGCCCCATCATACCTAATTGTCATAACTTAATGCACCTGCATCTCTGCCCTTGGCCTTGTTATTCCAACTTAAGAATTTCAACCTTTCAAAATGCCACCAATGTGTTTTGCATACCGAATAAAATTATATCAGGATCTGAGTCCATTAGTACTGTTCTTAAGCTCAGTGAAACTCGAAGCCTTATCCAAGTTACTCCCTTTCAGTACACATCTCTAAGGTAGTGTTTGATAGAAAAAATATTATCCATGGATAAGTGTACGGGATAGAGTTTATCCCCTGGCTATCCCTAGGGTTATCCCTTGACTATCTCATTGATCATATCAAATGCAAAAAGGTAAATCCATAGGATAACTTTTTTTTTTACTCTTATCTGAAGGGATAACCAGTTATTCCTGCATTTTCTAAGAAATAAATTGAGGGATAACCCATGGTTAACCATGAATTATCCCTTTGGTTAACTTTATTCCTAACTATCCTTTATAGTCTCTTCTTATTCCCTATTTCAAACACTACCTAAATGATTTTGATGCATTTTTGCATCCCTTTCAGCATTACCAATGTCCTCAAACCACTTGCAAGGATTCATCCAGTTTTCCCTTCCCAATACTTGGACAATGAACCTTCTAGTAAAAATTATACATATTTTGTAAAATGCATTCCAAAACTTCCCTTTTTATTCCTAAAATTCTAGTTAATTATCTTGACTAGTTTCAGTAATTTCTCAGTGATAATTTCCCATCAAGTTCATTCTCACATTGAGGTTTCTTAAAAAACCTCAATAACCTACCTTGTTATTCTAAAATATCTCAATCCATCACAAGTTCAGCGCTCCTATGAACAAATGTCAGGTGCGCCTTGCAGTGTCAATTGCCAACAGATCAGTATCCCATCTGTCTGCACTCAACCAAGCAATTGAGTTTGTTCCAACTGATAGCTCCCAGAATTATCTCAGAGAAAAAAAAATGTTAATAATTCCACGGAGAACAATGCAGTTTAGGCAATGGCTTGCAATCCAGAATATCTGCATACACACTTGTTCCGTCTATTTTCTCGTCTATAAGAAGCAAGTACTTTGACATGCATAGCAGAAACATTCATCAAGGCATCACTTTTGTCTAAGTGAAAATGAACTCCTGTCATCAGTAACTTATTGAACTCGCAGGAAATATAATAGAAATAGGAGCCGTTTTTTAAACCGATGTTTTTTGACATCGGTTTTAGAATAATGAGGTTGAAAACAAAGATAATATAGAAATAATGTTAAAGTGAAAAACGTCATTTCAGCCTTGACGGAGCGAGCGAAGGGCTGAAGTGACGATTTCTCTTGTATTGAGCAGTTACTTAAAGTTACAAGATTTGAGGAGTTACTAGATTCATTGCGGTTTAAATGGATCTTTGAGGAGGTTACTAGGATTTATTGAAGGGTTAGTTTTTATTTGCGGATTAGAATAACGGTCACTTCAATGCATGTCAAATGAATCTTTGAATAAATTTTATATTTTTCAGCAATGTAACGTGGGAGTAGCAAGAGAAATCGCCACTTGATCGCCACTTCAAGTGGCTCAAATTTGAAGTGGTGATTTGTACGCTACTCAAATTGCCGCCACTTCAAGTGGCTATTTCTGTCAACATTTCTACGTGGCCCTTCATCCGTCAGCGTCCCCTGGCACGGTGAAGCAGAAAGGGTGAGATGATGGAAGTGAAAAACACCATTTAACATAATTTCTATAATATCTTTGTTTTTCACCCCCTTGTTCTAAAACCGGTGTCAAAAGACACCGGTTTAAAAAACAACTCATAGAAAGTGCACAGACCAGACAAGTTACGCCATGTGCAAAGAACTCAGCAGAAACACTAGAAGACGCCTTTATAGAAGAAACCATATTGTTTGCTAGTTTATGCAACATAACGGGAGCAACAGAAGCAGGAATTCTAGAACGCGGGCCATGGGCAATAACCATAATAGAACATTGTTGCGTCTTTTCTTGCTCTAGAAGTTTACCTGCCACGATTTGGGCATACATTGGCAAAGTGTGAGGGATCACCACAGATGAAACAGCTACCAGATACTGGCTCGCCAGTTGCAGATACAAATGTTACACCGCCAGTGCGTGCTCCCCTCTGTACTTGCCCATGATTCCCTCCTCTCCTTGCGGTGGATGATGTCCTGCTACTGCTTCCATGAGATGCTCCACGTCCGTGTGTCCCACCATTTTCCAGACTGTCTTCCCATCTGCACCCGAAAAAAAGTATAATTAGCACTTTTTAGGTGTATGTGTGCATGTATGATGCACTTTTTGCACCACCATGACATCCATCCAGATATGTTCGACAAATTAAAGAATGCAGATTAGTTGAGTCAGAATCTTTCACTGACTGGTTAACAGCTTGCCACATGGTATTATCACACAACTTATAAATTTGATGACTTGTTACTTCAGCAAAACAATATAAAGCCAATAAAACAGTTTCCTATAGCCCATTCAACAACTGAAAAACCAGATGGTGGCTTTCATGGGATTTTGGTTAAGCCAAAATGGGCTCTTGATCAATCACACAATTACATGACACATGCCAGACAGTAAAGTATTAAAATCTAAGCATATACAGCCAATGCAAAATCACCAGAAATGAAATTTCAGAATGTTTAATCACACATACACAAAGAAGCCACATTCTTGAGATTGGCATGTGTAGAACTTCCTTCCTCTATTAGTTTCTGTGTTAGCAGTTCTCAACTTGCATGTTGCTCCACAAGAGCTACACAAGACTTGACCTGCATTGACATAAATATTCCAACATAAGATTCCAGTCCATGATGTTGATGATGTGCAGTTTCATGAAAAGCTGGGACTTCCAGGAGATCTTATTGGTAACTACCGCTCAGTTTGAAATGTGTACAGTGTGTTGTTGTGATTAATCAGTATTGATGAGGGCATGTGTGCTTTGGCAAACAGCAATGCAAACCAAAAATGAAATAGATGACATCCACATGGCAGAAGACATCAATTTCTAAGAATATATGATGCCAAAAAACTGAGAATTGAAGTGTTCTATTATGGTTGGGCAAATAAGACTGCCATGTAGAAAACAAACAATTTATTCTTGACATGCAATGCCGTCAGAAGATTTCCTTGTACTTTCTTGACCATGCATGAAACCTACCATACCTCATGCATCTGAGCAACAACTCAGGTGTATTGTGAATTTATAATGAACAGCACATTGGTAATTAAGGTCACCTGAACCATTCCTCGACCTTTGGGCACGAGAAGATCGAGCTCCGTGTGAATGGGAAACCTGGGAGGGGCAATCAACTGAAGAATGCCCTGTTTGCCTGCAATGCACACAGAAATCCTGCCTCGAATTTCCTTGCCTCGTACTACTAGAAGGTTCTGTGGACCGCTGTCCTCTTGCTGGTAGCATTAGTGAAATCATATCAGAAAAGCTGATTTTTCTACTTTTTCTTACGCACGTGTGCAAATTAACATATGAGTGAAAAACAAACAAAAATATGCTTCTGATAATGAAGATCTTGTGTATTAGCTGAAAATGGAGTAGTTTACACATTGTCCAGCGTAAATGTCTTTTTCATTCAGATATTTTTCCTGAGAATATGGTTAGTAAATTCATGTGCCAGTCTAGAGAATTACATTGGCATCCTTTGTTCCTTGTCTCGTGAGTTATTATGAGCAATAATTTTAGGACCACAAGCTGTCTGAACATCAGGAGATTTTAACAAGCTGCTCAGATGGCACTCCTTTCAGTATAGGATCAACTACTTGGTTATGAACAGTCTTTTGTGGAAATATGATGACACCCAAGAAGGGAATAGAACAAAATGCCAGAACGAGCAAGAAAGCTGAGAATAGAATTAGGCCTTGTACAGCATTGATATGGGTGAAGACTAAAGACACTGATGGAGGGAATGAGTTTTCTTTTTACCAACCAATGGCCAATGTCGTGGATAACGGGTCACACATACTGAAGCAATGAATCTAGTTCTGCACCGCTCATCTATCAGACAAGGAGTCAAAGATCAGAATATAAAACTTATGTGAGGAATAACAACAAATTAAGAGATTTTGGGGAAAGCAACTGGGTTGCTATGGTTTTACCTATTTCAAGCTAGGCTACTGAGATCTAAATTGTCTAGCCTGAGACTTGAGAGGTTGCGTCTGAATGTCTTATACATAATATGGTCATGTTAACACCGTATAGAGGATACTAATCATGGGTTTAAAATAAAATCAACTCGGTGACAATTTGTCAGCATAGATGAAAAACTAAATTTACCAATGCAAAATCATACAGGCACATGAATGCACACAGATATGAATGGATATGCATATAAACTAAATTATAGAAGGCATACGAAGGTCCCATACAAAATTAGTTCAATGTGAACTTATTGCGATAGGCAAACAAACAGAGGCATAGATGCACATGCACAAAAACATATACACACTCAGACACAGTTACAAAGGGCCACATCGGTTTCTTCACTATGAATTTGTGGCACTGGCCAGCAAGTGTTGGGCTTTCTAGTAATTTTGAACCAGTGACTGGGCATTCCTTCTTTCTCTTCTTCTTCTCCTTCCAGCCTTTTGTTTTCAGATTATTATTAATATCTTTAAGAGACCGTTTATGGACAAGGAATGATATCCATCAATGTCATAATGAGGCAACAAGAATATCCATATGAAAAAATCTGTTAGGCTAAGGAAACTGATTTCTTTTGATGATCAACCTTGTGCATTGAAAATAGCCATAATCTAGTTCTGCAACGGTTAGGAAAGTACCCTTATAACTCATTAGAAATGGTATTTTAGTGTCAAGGTTGTGCTTCATGGAATTTTAGATGTGGACATCTAAGGATGATTTGCTAGACTTAGAAGAGCCTTAAAGAATTCTACATAGACATGCATGAGAATGTTTTGATTACACGTGAATCCTGACCAACAAATGGATTGGATGAGTCCTTAGGAATGATCTTGTTTAAATCATTTCTTATGTAAGAGCAATAATATCTAGGAACAAGCAGTAGTTTATATCTTTTATGGGAAACACTTCGAAATGTTGTTCATCTGGAATGTTTAAACTTATGAATAGAATAGGAGCAGTTGGGTTAATTAATTATTTTAATGAGATTAAACACTCAAAGAAGTGGTTGATGACACAAGAAGTTTATAGGTTCTTGTTTTGTAACAGTAAAACAAAAACAAAATACCAATTTTTAGCAATTATCAGGATATCAGTCTTACAAGTCATAGTTTGAAATTATTGTGGAGAGGTGCATAAAAGAATTTTTATTTACTTTTTTTTTTGACCAAGTAAAAGAGGCCTGTAGTTTATGGGCAACACAATTGGTGGCACCCCTCCACAAATACCCTAAACCACGAAAGAATTTTACCCGCTTGGTAAGGTGGCAACTTCGGCTGCCGAAATAAATTTAAGACAGGTTGTTGCCTGACCTTGCTTACTGGAGATTGTGGATGCCATCAATAGCAAAAGAGAAAGTTGCAAATATGACTCTGCATAATGTATATCTGAAGGGTTGGGTTATATTCATTTTCCATTAATTGTGTGGATGTGATGAAGTCAGATAGGGCATTAAATTCCTCAATTATTTTATGGTAAAACGTCAGCAAAGTTCTGTTCTACATATCATATGGTATAGATTCATTTTATATATAATGAAAGCAACATAAAATGAAGACAAACCTGTCATGCCAGTATGATTTCGAGATCTTGTTCCACAAATCTCTGCTAGTTCTCTAAGCGTAACATCACAACCACCAATGCAACCTAACAAAGTCAAACATTCTTGAGTAACTAAATGCAAAATGAGATTACAAACTTCAGGTCATAAACAATTAGCAAAAAAAATCCCACATTGGTCTTAATTGCTACCGCATGAAAAAACATCCTTCAATTAGAAAATCAACATTTCAACTCTGAAACATGCATATACAGATGTACAACTAATTGAATAGAATATCTTTTAACAATCTAACCAATTTGAAATTCTAAAAAGGAAAGGAATAAAGCAAAGTTGTCACAAGCAGCGATACCAAGACTTATGGCATAGGTGTCATATGTCCTCATGTGTCAGATACAGTTGCATCCAAAGATCTAGGCACCAAAACATGGCACATATGTTTATATGTATCCATGTACTTCCATCCCAATCTGGGACCAAGCTTGCGTGAGACATGCTAGAACCAATAACAAGAACAAAGAGAAAAGAAAAATAAGAACAAAACTAAATTGAAAATTGATGTCCTGAGATACCAGACCATCCCAAGTGCCAGGCACAACAGCTGTGATGCCTCTCTGCTGGGACAGATTGTGATGACCTGATCTGGAATGATTTGGGATCATGAATGCATTCCAAGATCTAGTATTTCTTAGGTCCGGTCCAGTGCTATGGGACCATAACACATTTGATGATTATAAAAAAAGAGAAACAAAAAGAAAGGAAAGTCATGTGTACCATCTAACAAACAAATTAGCAAAAGAGCCACGAGTTTGTATATTGTCCACCCATAGTTTCATTTGAGATTACTTACCATTCGTTGAGATACTTAAGTTGATACTTAACTTTGTAGTTAAAATATAATGACATTTTATGTAAAGCACCCTTATTTTTTTTTAATATGGTATGAGAACTTTTGCTCTATGTGTCCATATAATCTTGGCAACTTAATATTAAAAGCATAAGGATGCTTCATTAGAAGTATCTAACACTCAAAACTAGAGTCTCAGTCCAGACATTTCAAAAGAAATTGCCATGTTTTGTCTGTGAATGTTGGCTTGTGTCTTGCCTAAATCCCATGTCTTGTCTGCATGTCCAAAAGAGACAACACTCCTATAAAACTTGAATATGGAGTTGAAATCTACTTGCTAAAGCAAACTTGCTATAGTTGAAATCTACTTAGTCTCATGCCCTTGCTTAGAGCTTGTAGCTGAAAACAAGGCTCTCCAAATGCTTAATGTTTATGTTGACAAGCTTAATCATAATTTATAATACATAACCATAAAACTAAGACATCAATTAAGTTTTAAAGCTATAGCTATGTTAGTAGACTTGCTCCAAGAATTTTCTTCACTAACAGAGACATTAGGGCAATTAGTTCAGGAATTCTGCAATTGGTTCTTAAAGTACAAATAGAAGTGTACCAACTCTCAAACTTCTATAGTTTGCAGATACAAAAGAATAAAGTTTTCATTATAGACTAATTGTTATAATGAAACCACGGAAGGCCGAACTGGTTCAATTTGGTTTTCATTAAGTTTTGAACCAGTCTGGCACTGGTTTGTGGTTCTATGGACCTTGAATTAAACCAATATAAACTGCAGCATTCTTCTGTTTAAATTCTGCAGCAACTACAAGAAAAGCTGGTGTGTACCGCAATATCTTATCTACCAGAATTGCTTATTATGGTCTATTTTTGGTGTGGCAGTTGACGTTCACCTAAGGACTCATAAGAAAGCCTCCTAGAAATTCTTGGCATAACTTTGATGCTCAAAAAAGATGATGAAAAAATTGGAAAGAAGAAAAAGGTACGAATATCAAGAGTTTAATAAAGTACATAACCATAGACAAATTTAATTTTAACCAACAAATCTTTCCTATTCATTAAAATTCAGTATTATAGACAACAAGCCACGATTGTTCTGGTGCTAATCCTTTCCATGACTAGTTGGCTACTATGGGCAAGGGAGACATTCACCATCAAACATAAAGGATAAGATTGTTGGTAGGGGGCCTACAATGTTGGTTAGATAGTGAGAGCCTACACAACTAGGAAGAAATTCGAGATGATTCATCTCACTATAAAGAGCATAGGTGAAAAGGGAAAAGAACAAGGTTTGATTTGGAAACTACAACTCTCTTTAAGGAATAAACTATATGCCAATAAATAGGTAATGTATCAGTTGTTTTGTGGAGGAAGATATACTATATAAATTTGTTCAAGGTTTTGTTTTGAAAAGGAGGAATTTGGTTAAAAGAAAAGCATACAGACATTAAATCTCCTACAAAAATAAAGCTTGAGCATGCATGTCATTGGAATGAGAAGGTGAGATAAAGCCTTGTCATCCCATCCAAAGCTTATAGTGTTTCTTTCATCAACTTTTACTTTGTTAAACCAGTGGAAATGCATGAATTGCTAAGCATAACTATTCGAGAAGCAAAGGAAGGTTTATTTAATTCTTATGCAATCTTTTCATCTAAGGTTAGAGAGCATTAGTTTTCTCATCTATAATTTTCTTTCGTTTTTCACTTTCACATGATTGTAAACAAAGGATTGAAAATATCTCATAGATGTAAGTATGGGTGTTCTGTATCATAAAAGATGGCATAGGTGGTTAGAAATTAATCTTAACTAGGTAATGCAGGATCTATCTAATTCAAACCAGAAAAAAAAAAAAGAAATAAACAGGTAAACAAATAAAAAAGGAAGAAGGTTTAACAGTGGTCTGGTAGTGGAAGCATATCTATAACGCTGTCCTTCAAGTAACTCAAGCCCCTTGTGATGAACATGATCTCTGTCCACACCTGCTCACTGGAGACGACAAGATCCACCACAAACCAGCCTTGAGAAGAACAGAATATAATTTGAAGAGACAACCTCTTGTCGCTTATAAACACTCTTGAAATATTTATATATAGAGAGAAACAGTAAAAATTCTTGTTTATGAATCAAGAATATATTGTTCCAAGCCCCTATACCATAACCTTCATATAAGAGCGAAGGGATGGACTTGGAAGGCACTCTTACACATCCATCAGTTCCTGACACATTTCTTATGTTTGCAATTGACAAAAATCCAAAAGGTAAGGGATGATACAAGAGATCATATATACATTGTTTTAAACTAAAGACAATAATATTTTCTTTTCCAACAATTAAAGGAATTAATAAAACAAGATATTGTGAGAACTGGTGCTCCACTGGAGCTTTTCACAACTGAAGCACTTGATCACAATTCAAACACTTCAACTCTAATCAGTACTACAACTCTTCCAATGATCAAAAATATACAAAACTTTGAATCAAGAATCAAGAAAACAAATACAAAATCTCCCACACATAATCAAGAAATTTGTGAACTTAAGTTTTTGAACTAGTCTCTTAAAACTCAAGCTTCTATTAAGCATACACATGGTATAAGGCTTATCGTTGGTTCTACTTAGCGTCTTAAAAGGCTAAGAAGCAATATATTGATTCAGAATCTTAGTAGCTAGAATCTTCTATCTAGGGTACTGCACCTACTTTGGAATCTTTCTAAAATCTCAAAAGTGCACCACTTTTCAAACACCTACCAAAAAAGACTAATCCCCCATACTAAATCAAATATTTTTAGTAGCATTACAATTTAAAAGCTCATGGCTGTCAAATTTTACTTTTAAGTTTATGTAGGATATTAAGACTATCTTCTACATAAAGGTCCTAAGGTATGACAAATAAATGAAATATATATTTATGCTATCAAGTTTATATCATCAGTTTAAGTGACTCCCACACAAGGGTATTATCTAAATCATTAATAATCATGCACATCTCCTCCTAATAAACAAGTACATGGTAACATAAAAAGGTTCTAATACACATCTCTATTACAATAATTAATCAATTACTCTGTTAGATGCATTTGGTTTCACATGCTAAGTGTGGGTTCTTGTCTGCATATCAGATCCTTTTAATATATAAGAATCTTTCTTTATGGAGCTAGGTCCAAACCAATATCTGCATTTAAGTTCTGAGTGTACATACCTTAGTTTAAATCGAAGGGCCTTGGTAAATTAGGATAATTCAATTAAAGTATCATGCACAAAAGATGATAATAATATCAAGAGAATCTTAAATAATTGCATATATTCTAATATTAGGCATCATCTAACAATCATTTTTTCACTAATTATATGTTATAGGCAATACAAATAACAATTATCAAAGCTAGTAACAAATTTGGTGCATAAATATGAAAGACCCATAGCATGCATAGTTTTATTTTTAAAATTGAGAAATTGTTACTTTATTAAACTTAGCAAACTTCAAAATATATTAGATTCAAAATAAAGTATTTTTTGAGCTAACATTCCTATATATAGATTATCAAAAATATGGTTTCAAGAAGGGGTAGGATACTAACAGATGCACCTAATTAATACAATTGTATGGAATGCTGATACAGTATTCTTGTTAGATAAACAAAACCAATATGGGGAGAGCATGCAAAGTATTGGCTCCCTACTGCTCCAATACAACATGCCTAATATGGACTGTTAATGTCTAGTCCTTAAAACCATATGCAAGAATGCTTGCAAGCAAGGTTCGCCATGTCGAGAATCGGTACGTTTTGTTACTAGACCAGTATGGTTCAATACGGACCATATCGTACTAATGGTGCATTGATAAGGTGGATCAGGGGGCCCAACCCATGAATTGTCTTGAATCGGACCAAACCGGATGATTCAGTTCAATTCAAAGCAGGTCAAATCAGTTCAGTATGTCAATAGGGTCAGTTCGATCGATTTGCCCTCCGTACCAAACCAAAAGACTGGACTGTATCAGCCCGAACCAAGTGGTTTAGGATGATTCGGCATAAAATACTTGCAAGGCTACTAAGCATCACTAAGTAGTTATATTGGGTTTACAACCCTTGTATATATTAAATGAAAATTAATACAAGAAAATGGTATAATAAAAATCATAATGTATTTGGAATTATTTGCAATAAAAGAAACAGAAAAGGTGGCACCTTACCATGTTTTAAAAAGCTTAGCATCACCACTAGCATCTTATGTTTGGATTTGCATTCTTAATTTTCCTTCTCCAAGAAGCATATTATTTATATTTTCTAATATATTATATAAAAGAATATAAATACAACGAGTTTATAAAAACAACTTTACATATGCTCTCATAAAATTTAAATTCCATATTATCACATTGTTTGAGGTATTTTCATTACCTAATCATTCTCATTAAAAAGCATACAGCAAATTTAATGATTGATAATTTGTTGTTTTTTAATAGATGAATTGGTTCTGTTAACTAATTCATACACGATTAATCATAAAACAAAAGTGACCAAGTCATCTATTATTGAATACATGATTTAGATTTAAATGGTTGATGTGCAATTTGAATACCAAATCAAATGATTTCCAAAGGCTCACAAAATTAATAATTAAATCAACAATTTAAAATAACTATAAATTCTTTATAATATGTTCACCAAGATTCATAAATTATGTTAAATCTAGTAAATATCATTTAGTTGATTTTTAGGAATGAGGTTGAATCTGAGTCTAATCTAATGGTCAGGATTATTTGGAATTTTACAAGGTCTAGTAAATATCATTTACCATATCAAATTCAAGGAATGAGGTTGAATCTAAGTCTAATCTAATGGTTAGGATTATTTGGAATTTTAGAAGGTCTGTAAGAGAAAGGCCATCAAATCCAATGGTTGTAATCAATATGTATTGAACGTAAAGGCTTAAATTTTTTGGGTCTTATAATCCTTTTCAATATGAGATCCAATGGCAATGTCATTCTTCATGTTAGATTTCATGGCTAAGATCAACTTAAATTTATAAGCCTTTCAAATTCAATAGCTATTAGTCATTGTATCTATTCCAAAGGTGAAGATTAAATATCGTATCTAATGGTGATGCTTTTGTGCATGTCAAATCCAACAGCCAGATTACTTAGCATCTCATAAATCTATAAGGATACTATCTAATCCAATGGCACTAGATCTGTGCGTCAAATCTAAGGATTCGATTCTCCTATCAAATCCAAAGGTAATGGATTGTGCATATCATATTTGATGGTTGAGATCAACAACATTTTAATAAGATTTGAGAAAACATTAGCAAATCCAATGGCAGTGGATTATGCATGTCAAAACTAATGGTTTAGATTACCTTTAAAAGGTAATAAAATCCAATGATATAACTTCATTTATATCAGATTAAGGGCTAGTATTAATCTTGGTCCTATAATATTAAAATACATAGCAAATTTATAGTATTAATTAAATCCAAATCATCTCTTAAAACCATTAGAAAAAGAAATAAAATCATAATTAAAAAGCTAGAGGTAATACGAATTAGGGACAAATTAAGGGAAGGATAATTTAGATAGTTTGGATATGTCCAACATAGACCTAGAGGTGCACCTATGCAAAAGAGTAATTTAATATATAAAGAAGGAAAAAAAGATAAAGATAAATCGAGAATTACATAGGAAGAAATAATAAAGAAATTTAAAAAATTTTCATCTTACAAAAAATTTCTCAAGCAGAATAGAGAAAGGGATTCATGTAGAAACCCCAACTAGTTTGGGATTAGGGATTTGTTGTTGTTATCATCCTTAAAAGTGCTAGTTTGTTTAAGCAAAGATCTAGAGGGTAATAAAATGTCGATATAGACAACAAAAGATGCATAAATGAAGACCTTCAAATGTGCTAAAAGCAATTTAATAGATTTAGTGCTTTGTTTTTTGCATGTTATTCCAAGACAAAAGTATTTAACATAACAATCAAAATGCATAATAATCAAGAATGGCACATTTCTTAGTTTAACAGAGGCTAGGCATTGTACAAATATAGTAATAAGCTTGATTACAGACTTCATGAAAGAATACTTATGATTTACTCAAGTTTTTTTAGTAATTTAAAAAAAAAAAAAAGATGATGTACTTACCTAAATGATCAACATCATAATTTGGTGGTATCTCCAATCGACGAAACTTAAATTGAATCATAAAAACAGGTCCTATAAGTGAAATAACATTTTATTAATATATAATAAAAAATTCAATATTGAAAATCTAGGTTAAATCTTTATGTGGCTTAGCTCAGACAATATATATATATATATATAGACTCTGATGATAGAATAACCTGGAGCACAAGTGGGGCAAACTTGGCTAGTTACAGCTGCTTCCGATAAGGAACCTGGAAGCCAAACCACATTCCTACACTGCAAAGTTATGCCAGGAAATTACTATGGCATACAGAGATTACTTGAAGACTTGTAGAAAACCATCTATATATGCAGAAAGTCAGAGAAGAAATAATGAAGTAGCTCAAAAAGTTAGAAGCATCTTGAATTTCATTACAAAAGAGGTGTTATCAGCATCAATTCCTCACTAACATTACCATCATAAGAATCAGAGTGATCACACTTTTCATTGCTTCAGACTAAGTGGTGTCTTAGGACTTCTCCTAGTTATCCAAATTAGCTAACAATTTTATAACTCAAGTCTCAAACTATCTTATTAACTAAACCATAATTTCAAATCCCACAGGGTGTTCTATGAGACGCCAGGATCATTATTGTCTCAGGTGTCAGGATCATTATTGTCTCAAGTGTCAGGATGGAACCCATCCCACCATCATCCTAATGTCCCGATTGGTACATCCTATGAAATCCTCATCCCAAGTGTCGGGATAAGGCAGAACGATGGCATGTCCCGTTCCATGGAAAACTGCAATGGCCCATCCCATAGGATTTAAAACCTTGGACCAAACTATTATAGTACAGATTACAATTTAACAATTTGATTGTCTAGAACTAACAAACATCATATAGGTATTCATATTTTACGCATTCAGGTCAAATTTAACTACATTAAAGTATGACCACTATGTTATCTTGCTTGATCAGTCTTGATTTGTTTCATACCTTTTCTGATTGTTCAATGAACTCCTGATTATGATGTATGAGTTGGTTCATGATTTCATCTTGAAGGGAAACTAAGGGTATGTTTGGTTTTCAAGAACAATCATGTTTTCCATTTTTATTTTCATAAAAAACAAATAATACTAGTGAAAACATGTTTGGTGAGTGAAATTGAAAACAAAGTTTTCTGGAAAACAAAAAAATAGCAAACAGTTTAAATATGGTTTCACTGTTTTCAATCAAAATAAAGAAGAGATTAAAAATAAAAGCTAGAAAACTTGAAAATATGAAAGTGAATGGTATTCTTTCAATTTTTTTCACCTATCCATTTAAAAGGCATCCGTTTATAATGAAAATAAAAAAAAGTAAATATTTTTTGTTTTCATCCACCAAATGCATTTTCTAAAGATCAGAAAGTAGAAAATGAAAATTGTTTTCAAAAAAAAAATGAAAACCACTCAAAAACTAAACAATGTTTAATACTTTCAAAAGTTTAAGTCTGCTGTAAATGAACAGGACTAAACTGCAGCGATGCACATGTTGTGCTTTTGCCATGCAAGGTGCAGATACTTTTAAGTATGCGATCAGTAAAGCCCGTTCTTCAGATTCTGGAATAACTAGAAACAAAGTTCACAATTTTTAAATTGTAAAATTAATATATTGATAATCTAAATTTTTCAAAAAATCTATCATAGTTCTTGCTCTCATTGCATTTACATACATGGACCAAGGATTCAAGACCTAGTCCTGGTCCATCTCCAATAACCTGATCCAACTGGTAAAATACCAGGCACTAGGACTGATCTGAGACCAAAAAACCTGTAAAACCAACCTGTCCAGGTTGATCAGCCCCAGGGCTGAAGGCCTGAGGAGAAGCCCCATGCCAACACATTTTTAAACACAAGACACAACATATCAAGACATGGGAAAAAGAAACAGGGAGAGTGAACTCAGAGTATTGGTCCCATAAACACAATAACAATTTGATGTCAATACTGGTACCCCTACCTGCACCATAAAGACATCATGTTCTTAAAGCCTCTTTTAATCCTAAATTATGACCTAAAGAAACCACAAAATGCCTCTAAACAACCACTGAAAAGAACAAAAAGAAAAAAAAAAAAAAAAGATTGTCATCCCAATGAACTACAAGATGCCAAGTAATCCAAAGTGGAGATGTAGTATTGTCTTGATACTGCACTAACCCAGACCAATACTGATATTTGGTCTGGAATTGGAAATTCAAACCTTGCTAATGCCCTCATTCATCTTAGCGTGATCATGTGTTTCCTTTTTAAAAAACATTGTTGGTTCTCTAAGGAAGTTAAATATTTTGGGATTCTTTTCCCTGCCCTTAAACATTCCATAACTAAGCAGCACTACATTGTCTTCTAATAACTCTTGCACTCTCACATCCCAGTCAGAACATTAGACCTCAAAAATCTCTTGAAGATCCCTCCATATGTTGAAGTCTCTCGTTCTCCCCAACCATTGACTTGGTCTTTGGCAATGACTGTGGGTATTTAGAGATTTAGTAGTATCCATATGAGCAACACATAAACTACAAGCAAATCTCTCTAAAGATAAAGTTGACTCCTTTATTCAAATTGAAGCAATTCATATTACAAACTGTTATGAAATGTATCGATTCACTAGACAAATGAGGAGAGTCAGTTAGGTAACCCAAGTCAATATCATATGTTAAACCATGCTCCAAAGATATGTTTTGGATGTGCCCTGTCATAATATACATAACTGCTGAGAAAAATTAGCTTAGTTACAATTTTCAAAATCATTATTCAAACAATACAAATCCTTTTCATAATTTATAAACCACTATGACACTAGGGCATCAAGCATATGAAGCTCACCAATGGAAAGCGTAAACATCCAACCATAAAGTCACCATTCTGGAAAAATGGGAAAAGGCAAATGGTGTCAGATAAACATCCTAGGAATCAGATATCAGCTCTTCAAGTATGAATTGTTTACGGATCAGATAACGATAGAGCCTATACCGGTCTTCGCTTCAGCACCATTTCAGATTCATGACACAAATCACATGGTCTTACTGTCTCTCCAACATTATGTGTATCTCCACCATATCTATTAGATCTGCATCATAGGAAAAAAAATAGAATAGTTGAAAAAGTTATATGAGCAGAGAGCATAGAGATCTAACATTACCTTTCAAAGAATAACTCCATAGCTTCTAAGAGTTTCACTTTATTCAGCTTTGCCTGCAATTAAATAAAGAGAAATTACACACTAAAGGAAAGCTATTTCAATGCAGGAAGAAACTTTATGAATGGAGCAATGGACCCAAGATGAAATGTGCAGAATTTTGTAAGAAGCTTCAATGATAAAATTATAAGCAGCAGAAAAAAAAGAGTTTAGTCATGCACTAAATATCGATGGTCTCACAAATGGTAACACCATTAACCATGTTTCGATAGTTGTCCACAGAACAATGTTTAGGTTTAAGTTCTATTCAAGGTCATAGTATCTTGTGTCATGCCTATGCCCATAAGGGGCAGGCATAGTGGGTTTTTGTGTTGTATCATGCCAAAACTTGACAGATGCAGGCATGGTGTTTTATCTCAATAGAATATCCTCTGGGAAGCTGAGATAGGTTATCATCCCAATATCAAGGACAAGGCCATCCCATTATTATTCCAGCATCCCAGTCGGCACATTCTATGACATCATCCCTGTCAGGATAGGGTGGGATAATGGCATGTCTCATTCTATAGAAAATTCGAGATGATCCCATCATACAAGATTTGAACCTTAGATATAAGCATAATAAGTTTGTCAAAAAATTTTGAACAGTATTCTTAGATAATAGTTAGAAAGAGTGATCTTTTAACAATCTATGGTAAGAATAGAGGTAGAGATAGACCTAAACTAACATGAACAGAAATAATTAAAAAAATATAACTATTTATAATTTGAATGTCGACTTAGTCCTGAATAGAACAGAGTGGAGGAAGCAGATTCATGTAGCCGACCCCATGTAGTTGGGAAAAGGCTTAGATGAGTTGAGTTGAGCATTCTTAGAGGTATCAGACTCCAAAGTGCTCCTAGTGTGCCTAACAATATTCACCAAATTGATTGCCCAAAATATAGAGTGAAAAAAGGATGGATTCCATAACGCATCAACCATTCCACTGGAGTCTGGACATGCCTTTTACAACATTCAAATGGAAGTAAATAGAGTGGAGAGAGCATTTTACAAATAGAGGTTGTACACAATCATGTGGGATATTTCAATACATATATATATATATAGAGAGAGAGAGAGAGAAGAGAGAGAGAGATGGACTTGGCTACACTCACATGTAACCAAGCCCCAGATTTGGTTGCACTTTCCACCCTCGGATCTATATGGATTTCAAAGCCACCCTACCTTTTCCAACTTTGAGATCCATGATCTGCATAAATCCAAGAGTGGAAAGGGCAATCAGATTTGGACTTGACCATACGGAAATGTAACCGAATCCAGCTCTCTCTCTCTCTCTCTCTCTCTCTCTCACACACACATTATATTTAGTCACACTACAAATTACATGCTAGAGAAATTAACATAATTTAATAAAATATGATTAAATATTATAATTTCTTTTCTGAATATCAAGTTACAGGAGGCAACCATTCGATTGTTCCTTCCCATAAGGGATGTGACCAAGTTTCACTGCTAACTTACATCTAAAAAACAGGCTTTCATCTGCTGCAGGCAACTCTCCAGAACTTCAGATTTCCTCTTTGTACCTATGCTAACTGCTTTCATATCATCTCCATCATTGCTCTGAGGTACGGTTTCCAAAGCTCATACCTGAAAAGGAACATGTTTATATTCTGAACAAAGGTTTAGAAAATTGAAATTTACTCATATCAAGATTACAAGGAGTTCAAATATAACTCAGTAGCATATCTTTATTGATTTCCAACACATCTTTCATGACAATTAGCAAAACTATGAAAAGAAAAGTTAGTTTGTTGGTTAACAAGGTAGTTTTAGAAGGTAGCCATGAAGCGTGGAATACAATATGAGTAGTTTAGCACTGGCAATAGCTGTAGGCACTCTTACCAAGAACCATTGTCTCTCATAAGAAAATAAGACATATCCAAAACTCGTGGTAGTACAAGTAATTATGAAGTTCCTGAGATGCTTGATAGACATATAGACATAATATAAGAAAGCAACAACTTAATTGGGTGGTTAGGATTTGTTTGCATAGGAACAATTGGATTATGTAATATGAATGTCATGTTAATTATCACAATTGAGACTAAGATGGTGCAACAGCTGATGCGAAACTTAATCCTAGAGAATGTGATAAAACGTAACGATAGTTGCATGAGTAATTTGCATAGATTGGTGATGCAATGAGTAACTATCACAACCCTCCTATACATTAGTGAAATAATAAGGCTTTCATCTGATGAGAGAAGTGAACAGCGAGCAGTGACCCACTAGAAAAAATTGTAGAATATTGACAAGAGACGTCTCTATATAAAATGCAAACTCTTGGAGTGTCTCCACCCCAAAAGTGACTCCATTTAGGACCTCAAAACCCTACATTCCACTTGTTTTTTTCTTGTCTTTTTATGTAGATAAAAAAAAATACCCTTCAATCCACTCTTCTTTCTCACATTCCATATGCATTCCATTGCATGAATACAACTCATAGTGGATAGACTAGGACTATTGGAAAGCTAGCTTGCCACACGAACCATGCGCACAAGAAAGAGAATTAGGTATATAAAGCTTAACCACTATCTAACTAATGTAAGATCCTGGAGCAACCCAGACTTAGTGGAATGAAGCTTCAGTTAAGCGACTGAAGTCACATGGGGTCATTATGGGTGCACATAGTAGAAAAGCAAGCACATGTGCACTGGATTAAGTAGGAATTAACAAGTACCCTTTGGGCAACAAACTCGAAAAACTAAGTAGAGGGCCTAGGATCCGATCCATGTTGAAAATTTTAATTTAAATGGGACATAATAGAAGAAACACTACCAACTCAACTCAACTCAACTCATCTAAGCCTTTTCCCAACTACATGGGGTCGGCTACATGAATCTGCTTCCTCCACTCTGTTCTATTCAGGACCAAGTCGACATTTAAATTACAAATAGTTATATCTTTTTTAATTATTTCTGCCCATGTTAGTTTAGGTCTACCTCTATCTCTATCCTTACTATGAATTTTTAAAAGATCACTCTTTCTAACTGGAGCATCTAAAGGTCTACATTGTATATGTCCAAACCACCATAATCAATTCTCTCATTTTATCTTTAATTGAGGCTACTTCTATCATTTCTCTTATATGTTTATTTTTAATTCTATCTTTTAAAGTTTTACCACATATCCATCTTAACATACGCATTTATATTACACTTAATTTATTTACATGTTGTTTCAATATTGCCCAACACTCTGTTCCATATAGCATAGCTGACCTAATAGCAGTTTTATAGAATTTTTCTTTCAATTTTAATGGGATACGCCGATCATACAATACTCCCGAAGCACATCCACTTAATCCATCCTGCTTTAACTCTATGATTCACATCTTTGCCTATTTCACCTTCTTGTTGGATAATTGATCCCAAATACCTAAATTTTTTACTCCTTGATATCTCTTGGCTTGCAATCTTCACTGTTTTGTCATTTGTATTTCTACTCCCACTAAAATTACATTTATATATTCAGTTTTAGTTCTACTAATCTTAAAACCTTTAGATTCTAAAGCCTCTCTCCAAATCTCTAGCTTAGCATTTACTTTAGATTTAGTTTCATCAATCATCACTATATCATCTGCAAATAACATACACCATAGGATATCATTTGAATATGTTTGGTTAATTCATCCATAACTAATACAAAAAGATACGGACTTAAGGCAGATCCTTGATATAAACTACAGTAATTGAAAACTCACTAGTTTCTCCTATTGTTGTTTTAACAATAGTTATTACTCTATCATACATATCTTTTATCAATTCTATGTACCTTTTGGTAACTTTTTTTCTCTAAAACCTACCATATTATTTCTCTAGGTACTATATCATATGCTTTCTCTAAATCAATAAAGACCAAATGAAGGTCTTTTTCTCTTTCTCTATATCTCTCCATCAATCTTCTTAATAATAAATAGCTTCCATGGTCGATCTTCCAAGCATAAATCCAAATTGATTATTTGACACCAAAGTTTCAGCTCTTAATCGATTTTCTATTACTCTCTCCCATAATTTCATTGTATGACTCATTAGCTTAATCCCTCTATAATTTGCACAGTTTTGAATATCTCCTTTATTTTTGTATACGAAAATTAATATGCTTTTTCTTCATTCATTCGACATTCTTTTAGTTGCTACAATCCTGTTAAATAAATTGGCTAACCACATAACTCCAATTTCTTCTGAGCCTTTCCAAACCTCAATAGGGATTGTATCTGGTCCTAATGCCTTTGCATTTTTTATTTTACTCAAAGCCTTTTTAACCTCAAGCATGCTAAATCTACGAAAAAATTTATGCTCATTTGTTACTCATAGGTTATCACATCCTTCTATCCTTAAATTTACCAAATTATTTTTATTTAATAATTTTTCAAAATAACTTTTTCATCGTTCTTTTATCTCTTCTTCTTTTACTAAGACTCTTTCATCTTCATCCTTAATACATTTAATATAGTAAAGATCTTTTTTTTCTTTTCTCTTAGTTTTGCTAATTTATATATAGTCTTTTCATCTTCTTTCGTATCTAGTCTATTATATAAACACTACCAAGTTACCAAAAATGATGGTGAGATCAAGTAAGAATATTACCTCTCATACAAAGGTGTTGAGTTTATTTTTTGAAGTATTAATGATGTAGAGTACCAAAAGACTTTATTAATAAAAAGATAAGAGGGTACGTACAAAGAGGAGGATTACAAAAGCAGGGAAAGGTGGAGAGGGATTGCTTTAAGCCTCAAACAACAAGCATGATTCTCAAGACATCTGGTGGCATATGTTTAGTCCTGTGTCAACCATGGATTGAGTAGATCTTGTATGCTTATACAAGCCAAGAAATCCCAAATATAACTTTTTGGCTCACATTTTTCAATGAAGTCCTAAGTGGTTACAAATGGTACCAAAGCAGACTTGACCCATGGCCAATATAAACTAGGAGACTATATCACATGCCCTTTTGGAGCTGACCATGAGCCAATCATAGTGTTTTGTTATTCGATTTGATTGGATTTGGACCCTTACTCTAGTGAGAATACTAAAGCCTAAATGAGAAGGGTATATGAGAACCTATGTGAGTGTGTTTGATTCTACATAAGTTGTACACTGGGTTAATCTTATGTACTTTTGCAAGGCCAAGGAACACAAAATATAGCATTCTAGCTATTCTTTTTAAGTCAGGTCCTAAGTTGTTGCAATGATATAGACCAAAGCCAACACACAGCTTACGTTAAAACTATATTTCCAACTATATTGTTGTAAATCATGATTTAATAAGTTAGGTAGCCATAATTCGCAATCCCACACATAATAAGATTAATTGCCAACAAGAAAGAATTTTTTTGTTGGGAAATAAATTTTCATGTCACGTTATATCTGTCCACTTGATCAGTTAAAACAATTAAAAAATGCTTAAATTTCATAAGCCAAATGCCAAGCAAGTCATCCCAAGCTGCTCTCGAGTCTACGACACCTGTTGGTATCTTAAATCCAACTAAACTGCTGGACATCCTGCCCAAATGAAACAAAACACTCGGAGAACCAAGGGCAGCTAAGGCACCATAGGTAATCAATCAATATGCCTAGGCACCAAGGATGGTGTGACTATGATGGCCATCCAAGGCGCCAGAGCAATACCTAATTAAGCAAGATTGCAAAGGGAAGGGTCCTATTGGACAGTGAATCCTTTAGGGGCAGCTAATAACATGCAACTACAAGCAACACTCATGGATCCAAATACTATGGTTTCCCCAAATCATCTAAAGATTAAAAGAACAATGGCACCGATAGTTCACAGTGATAATGGGGTTACTTTTGGTGGTGATGAAGGTAACATAAGACCAGAGGAAAAATAGACAGTCATAAAAGGCGGCTTAGTCCACTCACCTAACAGGCTAACATTGATCCCTAAAGGATCCAACCATGCTGATGCCCAACTCTTGTAGGCTCATACAAGGGAAAGGGAGAAAGGAAGACCACCAACAGCATAGATTTTGTGGCCCTTCTAACTCATTGTCAACATAAAAGGAACCATCCAACGTCACTCATGATCAAGGTACGGCAAACTACACCAAACCACTGATACAGAACATACCAAACTGTACCGATTACGAATCAACATAGTTCATCATTTCAAAATGGTACAGGACTAGTACTGCTTTGAACCATCCTATATAGCCAAAATTGCCCCATACCAACCTTAAACTGAACCGCCTTGTACCATGCTGAACTGCCCACAGTATGGGAAATTCATGGGTTGAAACCTTCCAGTTTACCTAACCGATATGTCATTAGTTCAGTACAGGATGACCAGCACACTGTTGGTTCCATACAATATGCTATGTACCGAACCATACCCATCTAGTACTGAAATGGAATCAGTTCTTGAAATGGCAAACCTTGTTCATGATCAACATTACATGCAAGGCTCCACATACAAATACAGCTATAACATACATTTTCAATAGTATAATGCTATGTAAAGCTTGAAAAAATTTTCATGCATAAACTCCTACATAGCCTGAAAAGACAAGAAGAAACATAAAATTTTCAAAAGCTGGATAGTGGACAAATACCCTTAAGCTCACCATTATTTGTCATGTCATTGCCAATATTGATTTGCTATGGGCACATCAATATGTCCCTACCACCGACACTTGAATTGGTGAGGCTACGATCATGTTAAATGTTGAATGCTAATTGTATAAAGTAAAATATAATATTAAAGTCATCTCCATAGGAAACTCAAAACAAAAAATTGCAAGTCCTCCCCGAACTTAATCCCTTCCATCTCCTCATTCTCTTCCTCTCATATCTCTTAGCACCTTGTCCTAAGGTAACAAAATTCTTTGTCACATAAGTAAAGACTTGCACGAATGGTGTAACAACAACCTTGCTGTCTCCAACATTGACCCGATGAAACTGAATTATCCATGAAGATGCCAAGCACCAATGGCTAGATGTTAAAACCCCATGCAACTTGCACTCTCTCTTCTACTTTTGATCCCTCCTCTCCGCCATTCTCTTCCTTTTCACTCACCTCAAAAAGGTCCACATCCCTCTCATCATCACAAGTTTGCCATCATTCTAATTCTCCCACCTTAAAACACATTGTCCATGCCTACAATAACAACAACAATAATAAAGCCTTAACCAAACTAGTTGGAGTCAGATGAATGAATCCTTTTTCTCCATCCTATACTTTTTCTAAAATGCAAAGATGTTAAATCTTTCTCTATTACTTACTCCAATATAATTTTCAGTTTACAACATCATTGATTCCTATAAGGATCAAAACATCATGCATCAAGCCCATGCCAACAAGGAGCCACTGTAGTACATATTAACATGATGACACTTGACAGATTTAGATGTGCACTGCTGTTGGGTGAAATCAAGATCCAAACCAAACTGACCTCATTAGGTGAGTTTGTTAGTTCGGTTTAGGTTTTAGCACATATTAGTTAGATAACAATTCTTTGGAGAACATAATTGAATGCATTTGGTTCCCAATCAATAGATCAGGTCATCTGGTTCACTCCAAACCAAACAAACCTATATTGCATAACATTATTTATTATATAAAGACCATGGTATAATTGCATATCACCTCATGGTTTTTATTTAGACACTTGTAGTTAATGTTCATTTCTGTTTTGTTTAGTAGAATGAAAGGTTTTCTTGTTGTACCTAGCTGTCCAAAATTTATAGTTTATTTTGGTTTGGTTTATTTTGGTTTGGCTACCGTAAAGAAATTTAGCTATGTCCAAAAGGATTTAAGTGCATTGCCTACCATAAAGAAAACAGAATTTGCAGCAAATTTACAGCTTAACAACAAAAATATGATCAAAATTACCATAAACAACAATCTGTTTCATATTATAATTATCAGTTAAATTTGATTGGCAAAATGGCATACTTTGATTCAATGCCCATTCCTTGATATTCATATGGCTTAGATGATGGAAGAAGATCCCACCATAATAAAGGCATTTAAGACTACAGATGACAGCATTATTCAATTGGAAATAATAAAGTCTCACATCAAAAGATATGTAGTTCAACATGCAAGATGTGCAGCAAACATAGGTTTATGTCTGACCATATGTAACAGCACATTTGAATTTAAGGTATTTCCATAAAATATCAGCTGAGAAATAAGGCAAGGCAAGACTCTTAAGTAATCATTTCTATTCAATTCTCAACATTTGGTTGAGTCACCTTTTACAGATGAACTTTTCTTATGTTAGACGACAGAAACTGCATACAACAAAAAGAAATTGGAAAACTTCTTAAAGTTTTGCATTGAGACATAAATTGCATGATTTTAAAAATAATTCAAAAATTCAAAAATTCAAAAATTATGAAAAAAGTAATGTGTTGGTAAAAATGCAGAGGTTCATGCATTTTTTACATTGACACATAAATTATATGATTCTCGGAACCAACAAAAGGTACAGGCCATCACTTGTCAATTCAAATACACAATAATAGCCTTAATCTCAAACTAGTTAGGTCGGCTATATGAATCCTTTTTCTCTATTTAGCTCAATTTAGGATCATACCTTCTGTAAGATGTAGCAATATCAAGTCTTTCTTTTTATTTTATCCCATATGATTTCCAGTTTACATCTACTCTTCTTCCTTTTACATATATTAGAATAATCCTTCGTACCAGTACATTCCTAGGCCTATGTTGTACATGGTCAAACCTTCCAAGTCTTCCTTCTCTTAATTTATCCTTAATTGTTACTATCTCCACCTTTTTACAAGTGACTTCATTTCTTATTCTATCTTTTTTTTACAAATATCTTCATTTCTTATTCTATCTTTTCTTGCATTACAACATATTCATCTCAATATTATCATTTCAACTGCACTCATTTAGTGTATTTGTTGGTTCAAATGAGTTAGAGAGAGAGAGAGAGAGAGAGAGAGAGAGAGAGCGAGAGAGAGAGAGAGAGAGAGAGGGAGAGAGAGAGATGTATAAAACAACAAAGGCTACTATACATTTGGCATGGGGCATTGCTTAAATGCAAAGTTAAGAATCACAATTGATGTTGCACATACCAACGATATGTTCATCCCATTGATCCTTGAACTCCAAAGAAATGAATAAACAAAATATTGGTGTCCACGTTCTACATAATTAGAAAATGGGAGCATGAAGGATGAGGTTTCCATCTTAAGCAATAAGCAAAAATAAATATAAGCCAAAGTCTAAAGATTTAAAGACATACATAATAAATCTCCGAAGTAGTCAATAAATTCATATCTTTCAATACCATAGCTTTAGAAAATATAAATGTATGCATATAAAACATATAGATGCGATAGAATAAGAATTGGAAACTAAATTACCGTAACTTCCATTGTTAATAATATGTTGAAAGCTGAAGGATTTGCATGAAATAACATGAATTATATTGCTTATGCTAAAAGAATCAATGACATACCCCATCTCATCATAGCCCATTACCAATGCCTCACCCTGCATTTAATCAGTCTCATGATTAGCCAAAATTTATTTTACAGCAAGAACAAAACTGAATTATTATCCCATCATAGTATGTTCATCAAGGGCCAGTTTGGTTGCATATGTTAGAAGTGCTAATATTGGGTCTAGGAGAAGCTAGTCTTTATGTTATGTTTAAGTTCTAGATGTTAGGAAAACAAAAATGAGCTTCTAGTAGTGACAAACATGAAATGGCTAAACATGGTCAACTATGCAAACTTACTGTGATTTCAGTCAATTAGCTAAAGACAATGAATTGTACTGGTTGTTCAGGACAGACAAGAAATGATTATGATTTTAGTTTAATGTTCCTTGAACCATACAAAACTAGGACTGAAGTTTGAAGACTCATTTGGCTAACAACTTTGCATCATAACCATAGCATGATAGTAACATTAAATGGTTGCTGGGAACCCTGCATCAGCATTTAGGCTGGCTACACAGACTGGTGGACTGATTTAGAAACAAGTTTGACTGAAGCTACACTGTCAGAACAGATTGTGATCTCATTATGTGATATCCTTTGCATGACCCTGGTAAGGGATTTATACAGGACCATGGTTACAATATTCTGATCTCTGAAATCTGAATTATTAAAAAAATTCTTGAATCATTCTTCTCTTGACCCAATAGTTCTCCACACTATTCTCCAAAAATGAATCAATCAAAAACTATTCAATTATTCTCATTCATAAATAAATCGTGTTACCTATTTGTGAATTATTCACAAGTGATTTAAGAATCTTTTAGGCATTACAAATTAAAGATACCATATATTGTTAACAGCAGTGATTTTTTGCTATCATTTGCTACCTTTTTATCTCTTGTACTTATTTTTAAGCAGATAAATTTATAAATATTTTAGAAAGCCCATTTTTAATGTTATGTTTTCATAATTCTTTTGCTATCCAAACTCTTTGCAAACTTGTAATGAATTTTCCATTTTTCTTCCAAATTCCACATCATTACACATCCCAAGCTCTCAGTAGTGAGAAAAGTGTAATAACCAGACATGGTCAACTATGCTAATTGCAAAACAAAAGCAACCATGCACGTCAAAGGTCAACTTTGCTAACCATAGAACTCTTGTCCATCCAAACTATGGACAAAAGCAAAATCCATAATAAACATGAAGAAGATGCCTTTTAGAAACTTACAACAAGATATTTACATGATATCATTTAACAAGACAGTTTCCAAGACATGGTCAACTAGGTTAATTGCTAAAACAGAGGCAAACATACAGGTCAAAGGTCGACTTTGCTAGCATAGGAACTTTTGTCCATCCGAATTATGGACAAAAGCAAAAGCCATAATAAACATGAGGATAAATTTTACAGACCTACTCCAAGATATTTACATGATATCTTTAAACCAGACAGTTTCTACCCTAACCAAACTTTTAAAATATAGCAAAAGGTCATTTTAAAACAGTTTCCACACACACACACATATAATAATTACGTCCAAAGTGAAATTTCATGTACTAATCTTATAAAAGAAAATTACCAAATGACAAGTTCAACAGACAATTTTAATATTTGAACATTGCAAGAAAGAAGCTAAATAAACAAAACTTACTTATTTAATCTGATATCAATTTAAAAAAATAAAGATTCATGTATTCATCAGAGAAAGAATACCTTCAACACCTTGGTGACAACTAACTAAAACATGAAATCTCAAAAATATGCTGATGAATTATCTCCTTTGTAATTTTTATTTATCAAATAATGTGCTCACCCACATTAAATATTCATGTCTCATAATGCTGAGTGCAGTATATAGGTGTGTGAAACAATCTTCTATAAGGTTCACAATCTTAGTACCAAACCAGATGCCGACACCATCTTAGTATAGCATCAATACACCTGGTACAAGGGTTAGTACAGTATACCAATACTCAATACACCTCCTATATTGCATACTGGCTCAATATTGGTATGCACTGGTACAGGACGGTACTACATACCATTTTCCATAATAATTGTCTTGTAATGGAGGCACATGTCAAGTAAGAGCCAAAAAGAACAAAGACACAAATGGGGAGGGGGAGTGAGACATGTCATTAGGCAATGGAGGTTGATGCAGAGCATGAAAGAGAATCAAGTATTAAAGAATTTATAGGACAACACAAGTAATTATGGCGTAAAAAAGTTTTAAGGCTTATGATCAACTACATCATAGTTTGCTATTTTAGGCCAAGCTTTTGTGCCAATTTTTTAAAATTAGTCTTACACTTGTGAGCCACCATTTTTGGTATTTTTATAATTCTTCTATTTATTAGTGAGTGCTCCAGTTCCGTATTAAGAGGAAGGGGACATATGGCCTAGGTTTACTAGCCAAGCATTACTCTCTTTCCTTTTATTTTCTTTTCTCCTTTTTCATTATTTTCTTTCACTTTTAATCTCTCTCTTCCCTTTTGTATATCTCTATTTATTAGAAGGATTGCACCCTCATCTCAGGACCACATAACAATGTTAAAGGATTATAACACACAACAACAAAGAGAAGTAGTCAAGTTATCATGTTTTCAATAATATCAACATTTCATCATTATATAACTATTTAAATAACATTTACTTTTAAGATATAAGGAAAATTTTAGAAAAGAATATAAAGATAGATTCTGTCATTTTTTTGAACTGGGGCTTGCCCTAGCGATCACACCCCTCTTAGCAACCAGAGGCTCAGGGTTCAATTCTTGGATGGTGCAGCCCAAAAATCTGGACCTAGGTTTGGGCAGGTCTCCCCCCTTTCTCTAGAAAAATTCTATCAACTTCATATAGAGAATCGTATTAAAAAGATTACATTAAGTTAATTAGAAATACAAACTAAAATATTAAGATTACATTAAGTTAATTAAAAATACAAACTAAAATATTACTTTTGCTAATTTTGAATGTTTAATGCCTTTAATTCTACAATCTCATACTCGAAACTTAAATCAGTAGCTATTTTCAATAGGACCACTGCAGCCATCAACTCCATTTTATACAATGAACTAAATGCAGCTTATATCAACAAAATTTAAAATTTCTAAAGTTCTATCTGCTTTAACATGATATGGTAAACACATCAAATCAGGTAGATACCTTTTCCACAAGAATTTTCATACAAACCTTCAGTCAATTTTTAGCATAAAGGTATTATCTTTGATCTCTAATTAGATTGTGTCAAAACTATAAATTAAATTGAATTGTGAGATAAAGAAGAAATTCAGAAACTGAAATTTCCCTATCCTAAAGCAATCTTTTCATACTGGCAACCAGCACCACATCCCTTTCAATCAACAACTAAAAGTCCAAAATAACAATTTCCTTTCCAGATAAAGTATGCTGCATGGAATCTAATAATCAAAATATCAAATAGAACCTTAAAAGCCCATCTCCACTCATTGACATTACCTTAGTTATATTATGAACGTCCACATTTATCTACTCAAGACTCAACAATAAGCCTCTCATATATTGGTCATTTATGCATCAAAAGCACACATCAAAAGGTAGGTTTCGATGCATGCCTATTTCCTAGGAAATTAAGAATTTCTCAGGGAGGTTAAAATGAACAAAAATATTAAATCATTAATATCATGATCTAATATGCTGCATCAGAAGACAAGGATGACCAGTGAACAGATCAAGGATTAGAGTGCCCAACCATGATCTGTGACAATCTATGCACAACTTATCAGCATGTACAAGAGTGTGTGCCTTTGTGTGACCTATGCTTTCCTGTATCAACATGTATCGTTCTGCAAATCAATGTTTATCACCTCAATATGGATGCATACAACTCCAATAGAGAGGAATATAAATTTTGCTTCATTTTTATATCTCAAACATATAAAAGACTATGATGAAAGGCCTTCATTCTTGCTCCAAGTAGTTAAATACTCTTCCCTATTGTTTTTATTTTCTTTTTACTGTTGAGGATATAAAACCCTTGTAACGACCCAGGCCCTGGGCTGTAGCACCCACGAGCCGTTTCGTCACAAGAAAGCAAGACGACAAGGTCCACACCAACTTGGGCCACCACAGCCCAAAAGGGATCCAATTGGTACTTGTCCATCTTCCTTAACTGGTTATAAACCACCCAACCAACTCTCAATTTCGATGTGGGACTATTGGGAGGGGCATCACAATCTACCCCCTTACAAGGTGACGTTCTCGTCGCCAGGGGTAATTGATCACAACCACCAAGCAGGCAGGGATCTAGAGATGGCCCCCACATGTCCAAGAGGTGACTCACATCCCCCATGGACGTAGCACTTTGCCCTATGTGGCGCTTAGATCATGCACTTCCGGCTGGTGCATGGCTTGATACCACTAAAGCTGTCACGCCCCAGACCCAAAATTTTGAGCTAGGGTGACAACCCGCCTTGCATGCCTGGCATGCGGCGGGTTATCACCCTAGCTAAAATTTTGGGTCTGGAACATTACAGCCCTACAATGGCATATAAGCTTTTCATGGAGCTACTAATATTTGATCTTCCTATAGTCCTCCTATGGTACTGATAATATACATAAAACCCTTAAATATACCTAAACGCACACCAATATCACCCCATAGTTTTTATCACTATTTGGTGAAGTGTTTTAGATTGTTTACATGCATGAAAATTACATGAAACTATGCAATTCCCATGACAAATTGCAATCAGTTTCACATATTTATAATGATTAATGATCCTAGATTTCTAGGAAAGATAGTTTATGACTATGTTTACTTAAAAGTCTATATACATTAGAGTAAAACAATCAACGTGAGCCTGTCTTTAAAGGGGTAAAAGGGACATAAGTAGCAAATGTTCACATGCCAATTGCAAATCCTTTTACATACTAGTCTACTTTTTCGATGCAGTTCATGCCAAGATTTGGCAAAATATGGCACAATATTGTACAATTATAGAACTTGACACAGTACATAATGATTCAATCTTTCAAATGAATTAGCCTCAAACTATATTGTGCATATTATAGCTTTCCATGAAACACAAATGAAAAAGAAATTGAATGAGTGTAAAGCAATGAGAAATACAAGATTTGTCGGTGAGAAGCGTGTATTGGAATCTTTTGTTGCATAACATCGATCAAGTAGCTTTTTTATGTGATCATGCATTGTTGCATCCGTCCCAATGCCTGCCTAAAAAACAGAAAGAGAGATGCCACATGTCAAGAATCTATTTAAAAATGCATATAATTAACAAGACTTGTCTTTTAAGTTTGGCAAGCATAGTACGTTGCAATGTATACAAAATTACATTTTTTTATAAAAAATAATAGGATGCTGTTATAATTTAAGGACTCAATGCCAATGATCGCTTACCTTGTCCATACAACTAAGCAGGTCGGCTTCACTTAAAAGTGGTGGTGGTCTTGTCACCCCCGAATCGAGTGTCAAAGTTGCCGGAATAAACTGTATAAAAAATACAGGGACATTTAACCCCTTGTCTAGTTTGACATATAAATAATAATTGGGGATAATATGCTTGTACATGCATATATATGTATATGCATATACTTATGTATATGTATTTATTTGCATGCAGGCATTTGCATATACCTATGCATGTATATGAAATATAAACAACTAACAAATTCAATTAATTATTATATAATATGTATTTTAAACTTGGCAAAAAGTTGATAACAAAACCATCTGTAATATCATATCAATATGTAAATATAGACTCATATATGAATGTATGTATGTATTAACAGTTACATACATTTTACACCTAGCAAAACATTTAAAGACAGACATCTTTAATGTCATATTTAGAATTGAATAAAGGAAAATTTAAATCTGAAAAAAAAGGCCTAAAGATTACCATTGGTGTCAATCCCTAAGCAACCAATGAAGTGTCCCAGTTTTTTTTTATTACACAACAAATTCTATTAAACTAATTTCATAAAGAAAAAAAACAAAAAGGAAGCTTCAAATGTTTGAAAATCATTAAGATAGGAAAATAATAAACACAAATCATGAGATGATACCATTGTTTCATCTAACTAGTAATCAACTTAGGCTGGCCGCTTAAAGGAGGTACAAGCAACCAAGAATCAAGACATCCAATCATTACTCATTATTACGGCAACTCTATAAGTGCAATCCTATTAAGAATAAGTATTATTAGCACCAACTAATCAAAAACTGGCCCATGTTACAGTGTCATATGATATGCATCGTTCAGCACGATTGTCAGCACAAAGTAGCAGGTGTCACTTCTATACTAGTTGTATCAACAAGCATCTAGATGTAATGATCAATTCCTTTAGTATCCTTGTAATAAGCTATGAAACAGATTAATAGCCAGACAGCTTACAGTTAAAGGAGGCATGCACTAATTTTTGTGCAATGGTGGGTTCAGTTCCTTGTCTTTCCTCACTTAAACTGTTTACAATTTAAAGTGAATCTATATCAATAAGTTCACATGACAGAAAATCATACATCTAGATGGAAGTACCCCTCTAAGAATTTAATTTAGGTGGGGTTTAGAAGATTTTGATTTTAGCACGCGCACTTCTCATCTTATTTGGTCCAGTTAAACCAATGAAATTATTCAGGAATCTTTTCATTCATCAAAACTATGGTGAATTGGGAACTTTTGGGAGAATAAAAGGGTAACTCTCAGCTTTTTGGGTAAGAAATGGATATTTTCAAGGACTAAAAGAAAGATACAAAAAGAATAAGGAAAGAACTCGTTAATACATGCATGCATGCACACATACATACATACAGAAGAAAGATTTGACCGACTCAAACACCAAATAAGCATTTTTCCATTATTTTTACTGGCCATGAGTGATTACAACTGGTTCTTGCATTAATTTCAGATAACATTTAAGGTGGAACTATGATAATCATCATCTTGACATTATTTCATCAACAATGAACATACAAAAAGATTTCAAAACATAAAATCTAGCTAAATAAACTTTGAAGAGAAAAGCAAAGAGCACAAAACAAAACCATGAGGATGAAACGGAGCAATCTAGTAATGCAAAGTGTCATACAGCAATTTAGATGGAAAGCATAAGAAGACTGATAGTTAACCTGTTGTCCAGTTGTGTATGTTGGGAGTACATTACCTCCCCAAGATTCAAATCTATAGACGTCCAAGTAATTTTTCTACAAAAGAAAATTAATAAAATTAAGTTCTAAGAAAAAGGATAAAATTTCAGTCAATCAAACATGAATAAGATATCAAAGGTACTTATATCAATTTATCACAAGAAAAATCATAACATTTTAGGAAGTTCAATGGACTGTATGATTCACCTATTAGGCACAAGACAATAATGTGAAACTTCAATTCTTCACCATGGATGAAAGGGAAAACAGGTGGTAGGACAGAAAGATACCCTCATTTTGCTCATTCATCAAGAAAACAGCTTAGTTCATACCCCTGCTTTGAGTCTTTCCTACTTACATATGGAATCATGTGCTTGTTCCTTGGCTTCCTGCATTAGATCTGCAACTGTGCTAGGTTGCTAGATAAGTGGTGGATAAGGAGAAGATACCAGTTTAATACCAGTTTAATAAGCAGGAGAAGATACCCCCGCTTTGAGTCTTTCCTACTTACATATGGAATCATGTGCTTGTTCCTTGGCTTCCTGCATTAGATCTGCAACTGTGCTTGGTTCCTAGATAAGTCGTAGATAAGGAGAAGACACCAGTTTAATAATCCAAACACCACTCAAACAGTGTGGATAAAGTTATTCAGCCTAAGGCTCGAAAAGGTACTTAACCTACATAACTTTATTTCAGCAGAAGGGTGAAATGAAGTTTAACCAGAGAGCTCTCTACCATTTCTCACTTTGCAAAACTTATCCCACTAGCGAATAACTTTGTCCATTAGCTAGCTAGTTAGAAAGGTGGTCACAAATAGTTGAATCTATTCAGAAACTAGCTAGTCATTCAGCATCCAAATGCTGCCTAAAAGTATGTAGCAAATTGTTTGCCACTGTTAGTGCAGTAATGCATTATTATTGTTTTTCCAGGATTTTGTCCATAATTATGAATAAAAAATGCCATGCCTATCATTGGAAAAGGTATAAGCAATTGATTACTCGACACCTTCAGGCTAATATAAGATAACAGGACATGAGTTAAACCAGAAGAAAAAGTAAAGATGATACCACCATATGGAGAACCATTAAGAAAATGTGGGTGGTGGAGAATAACAGCATGCAAGCAATGGTTAACTTGGCATAACGCTATTTTACAACAAATAGCACACAAAGATGAGAAAGGCATATTATTTTTAGTTTAGCGGCAAAAATACTGCCACACGCAAAAACGCATTACATAAAGTCATAAAATGTAACCAATTTTGATATACCATACCAAACCACTTAGTTCAGTTAGTAACATACCGTATCAACCACAAATTGTCTCATTTCGTGGTTTGGCATGATATTTGGCGTGAACCAATCCTTACTGAGATAACCTCAATAACTGGGAGAGAAAAGGCCTGATGCCCTTCTCTCTCTCTCTCTATTTCAAGGTATGAAAGGAGAAGAGCAAAGAATGAGAGGAGAAAGAGTGAGAGAATGGAAGAGTGAGCAGGAGGTCCTATCCATATATTCCCTCTTCCTCTTTCCTTTTTGTTATATCCCAAAAATGGGCAGAATTGAAAAATATAGATAAATCATGTCAAAGTCTTGTATTTTTGTACGGATTCATGATATATCATAGATCTTAGTCAAATCTACGCAATGGTATAAATTTTTCTTTTTCATAATATTTTATTTTTAATTAAAAATAAATTTTTGAATAAAATTAATAGAAAAACTGAAGGACATGTTAGATTCCAAAATCAGTACCATGCTCAAGGTCTATAATGCTATCTGCTATCTTTTTATGATAGCAAATGATTAATTTTTGGCATATTAATTGCTTCTCTAGCAAAACCAAATAGGTACGCAATATGATACCGATGTTGTGAAACTTGCTTTGAACTATAGAAATAATAGCAAAAAGCACTGACCGCTATAATCACACGTCCAGATGCAGAAAACTGTTCACCAGCAATGTTGATTTCAACTGTAGTTTCAGCTCCTATAGCTGGTTGAGAGACACAAGCAAGGAAATGGCGCACCACAAGCTCATACAATCTCTGAAACAACCGTAAAGATGATCAAGTATCTTCTTAAAATCTAATAACTAGTAAATAATGATCTGAATCTTTTGAATTGAAAAGAAAATTCAATATTAA
The DNA here is from genome assembly GCA_900491605.1 of Calamus simplicifolius. Lineage (NCBI taxonomy): Eukaryota > Viridiplantae > Streptophyta > Magnoliopsida > Arecales > Arecaceae > Calamus > Calamus simplicifolius. The sequence continues at coordinate 889,105 of UESW01004169.1, read as the reverse complement.
ATAAATGCGGCTTCACAATAAAGATGATCAAGAATTTTGATACCACCTAGTTATTAAATAAAATATGACTCTTATGAACTGAAAAGGCAACTCAAACAATGTGGCAATGCAATACATTTTGGATGATACCTAATTTTTGACATACATTATGGTCTTGACTCCACCCTGGTTCACCAGCAGAAAATTTTGTAGGATGGATGGGAGGATGTGCCTTGTCATCATGTCCACCATTACTAGGTTTCTCCAAAGCCTTGCCTCTGGTTCCAAAAGTCTTTGAGCATATGAACCCCAAGCTGGATGTCCCACTTGCTCCCGAACAATGGCCTAAATACAAAGGCAGGCTAGAAACTTCAAGAATCCAGCAAAGGAGCAGTAACAAGAGCAACATAATTAATCATGAATGTTGATACAAGTTGATATTGAATAGCAACTAGACAGGAAAAAAAAAATAATTATTTAAGAGGCTATTGGTATCATTTCTTCAATGAAACATGTTTGGTGAAAAGAAATTGAGGCACACAAACCTTAAAATAATCAGCAAAACCATAAGGGGAAGCATGATCATAGAACATGAAGGAAAGCATATTTATACACATCTCTAAGTACTTATTTTTAACAGTTTTATGTGTATGCCTTTATAAACATTAGAAATTGGGAGCATACACACTCAAATTTATTATCTGCATACATATCCCCATCATTATTTTTTGCATAACCCATATAATTTTCTAAAATTACATTTACACTCTTGTAAATTTATTATTTGCATGTATACCATTATAAGTAATTTGTTTTTGCAAGTATAATCTCATAAATTTATTTTCCACTAAGGTCTTAAGTCCTGCAAGATGGAGGTATCCTAATTTTTCTATAGAACAAGATGCCTCATTGTCCCACCTTGTTTTCATAGCCATCCCAGTATAGCATCTCAGTACCCCTGTCTCTCTTCCCTTCAATTTCCCTTAATGTCTTTTATTTCTTTTCTTTCTTTATCTCATTTCTCTCTTCTTTTTTTCTTCCTTACATGTTTCTTCTACTCTATGTTCCTTATTTCATCTTTCATTTCTTTTTCTTCTCCCTTCCTTTCTTTCCCCTTTTTCCTTCTTTCTTTCCAATTTTTTTCCTTCTTTCCTTCCTTTCTTTCTTTTCTCTTTCTTTTCCTTCCCTACATAGTCGGGTTTTAATGTATAACCCCCTCCCAGTCTCATTTTCCATAGGAACAAGATGATTAAAACATCTACCTTGGGACCTAAAACCTTATTTTCTGCACATACACTCTTATAAACAATTTCGTTTTACATGTCTTCCCTTACTATATCAAGGGTATACATGCAAAAAGATAATTTATTAGGGCATATGCACAATAATAATTTATAATGATAGACATGAAAATAGTAAATTAGAGAGGTATACACATAATTTGAAATATTTATAAGGAGATATAGGCAAAAAGAACTAATTTGAAAGATATACATATAATTAGAAAATTTGCAAGGGTATGCACACAAGGAATACATGCAAAAAAAAAAAAAAACTTATTTTTAAAACACTTCTCATCAGGGCAGTAGCTTCAAATTTTGCTAAAATCTATCTTTAAATAAGGCATCAACAACACTAAAATTCTTGGAAAATAAAAAGAGAAGAATGATACTTCAAAAAATCACCCATTGCAAGTCAAGTATCATATGATAACAGTGGTAAAGATGCCTCCATGTGAAAGTCATAGCAAATGCATGGTCATGGTACAAAGTTCTAATTGTATAGTTGTAGTTATAAAATCAACAAAGCATGATCCTTCTAAGGTACAAAGGAGAAATTCAAAGTCATCATCTCTGCTATAATAATGAGAACTCCTCAGCTCAGATGAATGACTCCATCTCTCCACTCTCCAGACATCTATAATACTCCCAATTCATCAATAAATACACCCATCCTGATTTAGTTGTTTCTCTCCCTTCCAAGGGGGGAACAGGAAAAATGCACCAGCCTAAAGTGTGAGTTTGTTACTCAAGTTACAATAAAAACACCAAATTTTTAATCAGTAGCATGCTTAACTTTCCTATGCATTGAATATGCTCAAAATTATCAAAAGTATTTAGCTCAATTTTCTTCCAATTAAAGTAGAATAGTCACTTCGGCAATAATCATAACAATCAAAAATATGACTTTCATAGTGCAAGTCAAATTGTCATGATCCATTAACTAATTCAAACATCATGCTAAGTTTCACAATTTAGGCAGGACGAAGATATTCTTCCTCTTGCATGAAAGTTTTCATAGTTTAATGGCTCAAAGATTCGATTCAGATTCTATCACTTTCTCTTGGACAAAGTTGTTAGAAATCCTTAAGAAACTTATGGACCAACGGACTAGTTACTGTAACAACCTCGTGAACCTTAATCATTATTTGCTTCTTTGAAGCATGTAATACCATCGTTAAACATTAGAGTTGAGAACCAAAACAAGTACCATGCAAGGAATAAATTGTTAATTGAACAATATCATATCCTATGGTACCTACCACAATTGTAGGTTTTTGGAACCAAGGCTTGCGATCTTAGTACCAGATTGTGTACCAGTAAGTGATCAATATGGTATAGCACCGATACCATACTGAATCATATCAGTATAGCAAAAAATAGTTTTAATTTTTTGTTTTCAATGTTTTAAACTTCATTTATATTTTGAGTGAAAAATAGGGTTCTGAGTATAATTTTGATGCCTAAACATGGTATACATTGATTTTTTATCTTATATGTTTAAAGCATGATGTAACTATGCAATTCAGGTTAAACTAACAAAGAAATACAAAACATAACATTGAAATACAAAACATTTATATTAACAAATAGAAAATGCAGCATACATGCACCTGTTCAATTCCAAGTGTTAAGGTCCCTTGGACATGTCTGGGTAACTTAACTCCAGCTTCGGTATAAATTGTATAAATTTAAAAAGAAAAAAAATCATTGCAAATATCTTAGTGTGTGGTTGTAAAACATTAAATACAGTAGTGTACCATTTCACATAGATGTGCAACAAACGACAACAATATGGCAAAATATGTCTACCAAGTGTTTGCACTTATCACAATACCAAGTGTTAAAACAGCACCAAATGTCAATAAACTTGTTGCATGCAAAATATCAGCATTATATCAAAATCTAGGATTATGAAAATATCCACGATTTGTTGCAACATGTACATAATATTGTTCTTTTATTTTATCGCCTTAATAATTTGCATTACATCAAAAATAACAAGGAGTATTGTTACTATGTTACTAGCTTTTGGCTCAAGGTTCACCATACTAAGAACCAGCACCGTTTTGATACCAGACCGATATGGTTGAGTACGGAGCTACCAAATTGTACCCATAATGTATTGACCAAGTGGAATAGGAGGTTCCAACCCATGAACCATCCTAGATCTGACCGAACTGGGTGGTTCAAGGCGATTCGGTCAGTTCTCCATCTGTACCAAATCCACAGGCCAAACCATCTTGATTTCGGACCAATTCAGTTCAAGACGGTTAAGCATACCATGTTCAGGCCAAATCACAAGGAGGACCTGGTCACTATTTCAAAAAGATACCCACAAAATTTTGTGAGGTTGGCCATTGTACCATATAGCTCTTGTATATGATGGTGTTCTGCCATACTAGTGACTATTAACTAAGCCATTATATAGGTGCTCCTGATAGACAAGGTCAATGCCGAGGATTCATTTAATGAAACAATTATGTAAGTGAAATTGCTCATGTTCGTTATACATGAATCAAAATAAGCTTTTCACGTAAGAGCATGGCTGCTCACTATATGCTCATGAGAATTATTTTGTTTTTTAGGTAAGAAGTGCTAATGATAATTCACAATGCGAAGTTTGCATGAGGACATAATCTACCAGAAGCCTGCTGATCGTAATTAGTCTCTCAAATATTTAGATGTGATATAGTGATGGACATCTTTCTCTAGTAGGAATGTGTATGGTGTGACCGTAGATTAGAGGACTTCAAGGGAGGTGGTCTTGCTGGGAGAAAGAAACCCAAGTTCACCTAGCGCTCTTCACCTTAATATACAGATGCAAGGTCAGACAGGAAGGAGGCTGATACTATCCCTTGAGAATCCATAATCTTATAAGGAGCCTAAGAGAATAAGAAAGACAATAAAGGGGGATTTCTAATAGTTCTTAAAGAATCTCCAATGCCTCACAAGTTTGTCCATCATCATAGAGAATATTGTTATATCACAGCCCAGACCTGAAATCTCCAACTGTTATACTTTTAGAGTTTGGATCCACACCAACCTGTAAATCTTCGGGTCTGGCTCAGGTCCAGGTTGAGACTAGTGAGATCTGGCTTGCATCCAGCTTAGGTCCAGGTCAGTGGGAATAGCTGACAGCCTCAAGTCTAATTAGTCAATCACCATGAAAGACACTTATCTGTATAAATTAGTATCAAGGAACAAATAAAACCTAAACTTAAATCATTAGGGCTGCACCTGGTTGCAGATTAAAGTGAGTGAAATTGAATAATTTACTCCACTTAATGCACTTTAGATGGCCAAATGATAGAAAAATAGCTCATCTATTCCAAGAGTAAAATGAGTACTTTGAAAAGTAAATAAAGCTACTTTTTTTCCACTTAACCCAGGATAAATTACTCTACCGTTTATGGTGGATTAAATTATTCTAAAGCAAAGAAGGAAGGAGTGAGTTAATCCATCTATTCTAGGTTAGCTTATTCCACAGCTAGGTCATAGGTGATATCTGTAGATCTTGCCAAAATCCAAACTGTAGATGTTGCCAAAATCCAAGAGATTGGATTTTTGTTGTGAGATTATCTATTTATAAGTTTGATCTCCACCTTATCCTCATGATGATGAGTTGACACCATACGCACCATGTAAGAATGAAGAGCCAGGAAGTTTCTTTCTTTTTCTTTAAATGAGTGGCATAATTCTCATGTTAAAATTAACAAAATATTTCTAGTTTGCATCATATAGATTGTGCTGGCAAAAGTGCAGAATGATATTAAAACACCCAACCTACATTTGTCATCCTACAGATATAAGGTTGTCCATTCTTGCAATCTAGCTGTGGTAGAAGCTTCACAAAACATACCTTTCCTTGGACAAAGAATAAATAATGTTCCTAGTCTTACTGAAAGCAATCACAAGAAGCATGAACAACCTTGTTGATCAAGAAAAGCCCAGTTTGAAATAAAAGAAACTTCATGACATTGCAGTAAGTCACCATGGAACGAGTTACCAACATGTAGGTCTGTGTTCACTGAGAAGCTATCTGTCTCTGTACGGGGATAGCTAATATATCCAGCCTGATAAAGCTCTTCAGCTACCTAGGTACAAAAGATTATAAATTCCATTATTGTAAGCTAATGGGTATCAACAATCCACTTTACGCAAGAAAGAATGGAGAACAACAAGACCACAAGTAATGCTGCAGAAGAAAGTGTTATGAATCAAGTTCTCTTAAATGAGAAATTCTGCAAAGTGATTTTGATCTTCCATAGTGAGGTCTTGGACATCCCTCTATGCCAACCAGTCGTGTATTTTATACTATACTAGATAAATAACAGCTAAATAAATAACAATTTCATTAGAAAAAAGAAAGCAATTAGGGAGCATGTAGGGGTGTCTCTGTTCCTAGGCTTAAGTTGAGTGAATGGGGCTCATCTCACCAAGCCAATTCAAGCAGCCACTTTCTAAATCACTGATATACTTTGGAGAAAAATGCTCAGTGCTGATCAACCTATGGTAGTTTTACATCTTTGTTGTTATTATTGTAAAACAAGAACAATAGAGTTTGTCAATCTCCAATGATGATTAAAAAAAGAAAAACTTACAAGTTCTATGTAAATCTTTTGAATGCAAGGTGAAGTTTAAAAGGATGGACAAGGAAAGTTGTATCAAATTGGTTGTTGAATACCAATAGAACCATTATCTCTGAGGTTTACTAGGATATATTTTATTGCCTTACCCTACCATTTGATAGCTCTATAATAATTTTTCAAGAATTAAATATATTAAGTTTGATTTTATAACAACAAACAAGCAGTGTCATACTGACCAAACAAAATTAGATATTTTAAGCTTTCTAAAGTTTTAGAAAGAAGAACCAAATTGATGACAACAAAATGACTTGTGTTTGAACTAGAAGAAACCAAGCATTCAATAATTGCAAATATAATGAAGAACGTTTGATAACTGATGACCACAAATGGTAAGAATGGGGCTGGTAATACAAAGAAAGATGAAGAATATACATGAAAAGGAATGGATGTATTAAAACAAGAGGAACATAGGAATCGAATTTACAAGACAAATTAAGAACCACAGAGGAAAGTGGTGGAAGATGTGTTTTCAAACTAGTAAAGCCAACAAAGAGTACTAATGGAAATAGAAATGAAACAAAGACCCAATCACCAATAAAGAGATAACGATGATACTAGAATACAAGTCTACTGGATGAAGTGGAGAGAGTTTATTTTTTTCATTTTGGGTATTTTATGTTGCCCCCAACTTTCATTTCCATAGCTCTAGATTGATGTAAGCAAGTGAGAATTAAGGATACGTTTTAGAATTCAGTGATATATATAGCAATGCAATGTATCATAGCAAAATGCAGCATGACAATAAGCATCCAATTACAGAAGGTGAAAATGGCAAGAAACAGTATATTGGAGTGAATGTAAAGTAAAATCTAAAAGGATAATGTTAAAAGCAAGTATATCAGAATCAGAGGAAACTTAGGAGTTGCACCAAGATATGAAATAGTAAAATCCAAATGAGTCACAATGTATGTGCAGAATGAAGACCCAAGGAGGCCTCAGTATGCAAAGAAGCTCAAGCATCAAAGAGTCTGGTGTAAAGGGAAGACAAAGGATGCATTGATGGAGATCAGGAGAAAGGGTATGTTGACGTTGGCTATTCGCAAAGATGTAGACCTCTTTAGGAATTTAAGAACAAACAGGAGGGAATCATAATGCTTATTCCACATAGTAGGGCAAGGATTGTTGGTGTCATCATGCATATGCTGATTACCATCATGGATATCCTGATTGCAATATTTACAAGTTAATTAAGTCTAATCTAAGCATTAGCTAACAAGCAGTTAGTAGAATGATTAATAAGATTATGCCCTATCAAGATTGTTTGGTAGTTACTAATTTGATAGAGGAGAAAAGCAGACATCAGAGAACAAATGCCCGCCATTCACCTTCATTGTGTGCTCAGAGCTCATTCTGAAATATCTGGAGGCACGCTTCTGAAGCTCAACTGTACTCAATGGATATGGAGGATACTTCAGCTTCTCCTGGTTCCTGACATTCATGACCTAAATGGATAGCAGGAAAGTACAATTAGACTGCAGTGGCCATTAAATCAATTAATCTAACAAATGTAAATTGAATTAAAAATTATTAACAAAATAGGCCTCACAGTTGCAGTTGGTTCTTCCACACACATCTCATAAATTATAACAGCACACGTGTGATCAAACAAATGCCCGCGCCTGTGCAGAAGAATATGGAATCATTAATACTTTTCCGCATTATAAAGTAAAACATGGCAGAAGATCTGAAAGAATTACATCCAATTGAAAGTAGCAGTGCCCTCATCTGATGTGTGAGAACAGTTAATTGTCCAAAATTCTTCAGGCTCATGAGATTGTATCTCCCAATAGCGCTCCACAATAAAACCAAGAGTAGGAAACTGTGTATGGAAGGAAAAAGAAACTCACAGCTCTAAAAGCCATTAAAATGGAAAATCTGGAAACTATTAAAAATTATCATGTAACAATTAGGCAAACCTGACAAGGACCATAACTCAATACAACATTCCTTTCATCCCCAGCAAAATCCAGAACAAAAGCATCTCTGAGCAGCATAGTCTGGAACCTAGTAAATGAAGCACCTATGCGGAGATCAATTTCCTGCCCAAAAATGCCATCAATCAGCATCCAGTTACCAAACCAAAAGTAAAAAAGGGCAATGAAGAAAAGAAAAGCATTCAATTGTAAGATGCATATTTCAGTTTGTTTTAATAATGCATGAATTAGAGGAAATGTAAAAGGAAAAATGAAATAGTTCTATAAGATAAACAGGATATAATTAGTTGATTGGTTGGTTTCAGAGAACTGATGCAATGCAAGGGAGAGTACACACTGACCATAGATAGCTTACACGAGCTCTTGGGTAGCAATTAAATGCATACTATGCAAAGTGGAGCTCAACATATAAAAGAAAAAGAAAAAAAAACCAAGAAATTAGCAGCAAGGTTCTAAATCTTATGGAATAATCCCATTCCAACTTTTTCATGGAATGTGATATGCCGTTCCACCCGCTTCCAACATGTCTTGAGATGTGCCTATTGAAATGCCAAGATGATGGCAGAATGGTCAAGATGGCAACCTGTCTCAACATTTCGGATGACAATCTATCTCGAAGTTGGGAATTTCTATTTGCACCGCTCGGAGTGCTCAGTGCATCCCCGAATTTTTTATAAAAAAAATCCTAAACTACCCTTAGCACCCCCCTCTCCTCCCCCCTCCCTTCCTTCTCCGGCACTGGCACCCCCCCTCTCCTCCCTCCTCCCTATCACCGGCCCTCACCCTTTCCTTCGGCCTCCGTCTCCTCTCCTCCCCTCCCCGACAGCCCCCCTTCTCCTCCCCCCTCCCTAACACCGCCCCCTTTCTCCTCCCTCCTCCCTAACACCGCCCTTCATCCCTTTCTCTCGGCCCCCATCTTCTCTCCTTCCCTCCCCGGCACCACCCCCACCCCCCTTAGCCCCGGTCTCCTTCCCACTCTCCGGCCCCGGCGCCTCTCCCCTCCCTCTCTAGCACCGTGCTAGAAAGGGAAGGAGATAGTGCCGGGGCCAGGGAGTAGGGAGGAGACCGGGGCCGAGGGAAGGGGGATAGGAAGGGGAGGGGGATGGGTGGGGGACGGTGCCGGATACAGGAGGGAGGGGAAAAGACGGAGGCCGAGGAAGGGAGGAGGGAGGAGACGGGGTACTAAGGGTAGTTTAGGAATTTTTAAATAAAAAATTAGGGGGTGGTGCACTGAGCAATCAGAGCGGTGCAAATAGAAATTCCCATCGAAGTCCTCGACATCCAGCCCAGACTTAGGACCTTGATTAATAGAACATGATACACAGCACCATGATAACAAGTAATTTTGAATCACCTGCCTAGCATCCACTGCATCTGCAAACAATTTGTTGGGTCGGCCAAGATTCTGCACTGCTTCATGTATTTCCCTGCCATTTCCCATGTTCCAATAGTCAGTTGAGATAAAACGAAATAGGCATTCTATGACTCACAGATAAACAGTTAAATTCCTAACATCTAATAATAATACCTGTCAATCAATGCCGAGAAATGAGCTCTCCACACATTGAGACGATGGTTTATCGACGTGCAAACCTCTAACACCTCAAATGCAATATTCTCACCTTCTCTATCACAGTCAAGCCACAGAACAAGCCATTGGCAACTCCTAGCTTCCTCCTCCAATGTCCTTTTGATATCCAACTTATCCTGCATTTCCAAAAACCATTCAAATTAAAAGTTAAGATAGAAAACACATCTAAGAACCTAACCCAACAACGAAGAAGAAATCCATGAGACGTAACAACAAGTACAAAACGGTAGCCCAGCAGATGTATGAGATATTGGCGCCAGCAGATGATAGTAGTACCTGGGGCACGTACTTGCGGACGGGGGCGCGGTAGAGGTCGGCAGGGTCGCAGGAGTGCCACTTGCGGAAGCGGTCGTCGAAGTCGAGTTCCATGAGGTGGCCGGTGACGGAGGTAACGTGCATGTGGCAGAGCTGGGCGCCGATGGCGTACTCGAACTCAAACACCCGGTTGTACCGCGACCGGCCCTCCCGGGAACGGAGCCCCCGCTGCGGCGAGACAGGATCTCTGCCACAGCCTTCGCCACCGACGGCTTCTCCGCCACGTTCAGCACCCGAATCCGGCCGCGTCCACCCGACATCGAAATGGACGGCGCTGCGATCGCGGCGAGATTTGGCAGCAGACACTCGTTCTCGCGCGCGTTCTTCTTCTTCGAGTGGGTTCGGGCGGGGTTTCCGATTTTCGATGGCGGAGGTTTTTTCCCCCTTTGCCTATCGGTAGATCTTTCCCGGTGGGTCTCAGTTATTTGAAATCCCCATGATGCTCTCGGGAGCCCAAAACCTCTGGAGCTCATTTTCCTTTAATATATAATATATGGTGGCAATCCATCCAGACCGCCCGAAAAAATTAATTTAGCTGAAAGCTTAGCAAATCATCGAACCCTAAAATAGCCACTATTTTTTACCAGAAGGATCCATCAATTTGATTCTTAACGGCAAAATTTTCTGGAATTTTAAATTTAATTAACTTTGTTATCAGTGGTTAAGATAATGAAGAAGTTTGAACCATGGGTTTTATGAAGCATGGCTAAGGTTTTTGTTGCCAGATCACTTTTGGGCTGAAATCCTCGAGGGCCTATGAGAGAACGGCGAGACCCCTTCCTCTGCTATGGAACCTGCAAGAAAAGTCCTGGACCGTGACTCCGGCGGGACCCTTCAATGCCCAAATTAGTGATTTAGGGAACATGGATGATTGTTTCTGTTGAATAATTCGATGAGCTTGACCCTCTACCTTAAGGACCGGAGGCCTTTTATACCTGTTTGAGGATCCCTCTTACCCTTCGTTCGTCGTGGTCAAGTCCCTTTCAAACGGTTATTAATTTCTGGTCTTCAACGTGCCGTAAAGGACGGGTAATGGGACTGAACGTGGAGCCATACCCGTCGTTAGCGGCGCCAGGAGAAAGCAAGTTCATTGCGCACGTCGCCGAGCACGTTCGTGGTAACGTGATCCGCCATTCTCGAGGGAAGTGGGCCACGTAGCTTGGACATGGAAGACCGTCGCCAAAGGCCGACGCCGAGACCGACGCCGAGACCGACGCCGAGGCCGACACCGAAGCCGATGCCGACACCGAGACCAAGGCCGACCTCGAAGCCGACACCAGAGCCGAGACGGGCCGCGGCCGATGCGGAGGCCGAGACGGGTCGGGTCCGTCGCCGAGACTAAGGTGTGCCATGGCTGACACGGATGTCGAGATAGGCCATGGATGATGCCGAGACTAAGGTGGGCCATAGCCGACGCGGAGGTCGAGATGGGCCGTGGCTGATGCCGAAGTCGGCACCGAGGCCTAGACGGGCCGTGATCGACACGGAAGTCGAGGTGGGCCGCGATGAGCCCAATCATCAAGGAATTGCCTTGTAGGCTCTTTGATCCGATCAGCCATACCAGATGCCCCCCGTCCCTGAGCTGGTGTCACCATCTAAGTGAAAGGGGCATCGATTCGTAGGTGGCCGATCCCCACACCATGTAGAAAGGTGTCCGCATACTTGTCCTTGATAAGACAGCTCCTTTAGGGTGATCGTATCGTGGGGCGTCGTCATCTGCGCATCCTAACCGTCGGATTCGCCTCGAAGCCAGGGAGCAGTCTGGGATCCCCAAGACATCGGCGATCATCATTAAGCCATCAAATCACTGGCATCGATACATCCTGATTGGTCGGGGGTCTCATCTATCGCGCGCCGGAGCGTCGCCGCAGAGTCCTCCTCAATGGATAGCATCCGCGTGGCAGGCGCATCGGGCGGGATGATTTTGAAGACGCCGATAAAAGTTTTATAAGCGAGGACGTGCCCTAGCTTCGATTTCACCTACTGCACAGAGCCTCTTCTTCTTCCAACTTGAGAGCTCCTCCAACTCCTTCTTCTTCCTTTGTCCAGGTTAGTTCCCCATGCCTTCACAGTCATCTTCTTCTAGTTCGTCCTCTCGGTCCTCCACAAACCAGATTTATCCGACCCATAGGGCCATGGCCAAGAAACCGGCTGTTAGGGGTCCGTCGGCAGCTGTAACCCCACCTCCTAGGGTAGCTCCGTCTCCCAGGGCAAGCAGTGGTTCCCCTGAGGGGACCGCCTCCACTGTTACTCCCGCTGGCCTTGCGACCTTTAGGGCAGTCTATAAAATACCCAAAGAGGTGCGATTGATCGCACCAGGTCCTAACGACAGGGTGACCTCTCCCCCTCGGGGATAGCCCTTTATGAGGAATTCTTTAAGGCCGGTCTTCGTCTTCCTCTTCACCCTTTCATCATCAACCTCCTCGATAGATATGAGTTGGTCTCGGCCCAACTAGTCCCCAACTCGATCAGGGCCATTTGTGCCTTCTTAGTGTTGACTCGTCTTCAAGGCCTCCCGAGTAATGTTTCCCTCTTCCGCAGCCTTTACACCATCTGGGCTCAATCTGGCTGGTGGTTATTTGCCCCCGGCCGGGTAGAGCCCTTAGGTTAGGTCTCCCTTCATCCATAAAGGGATGGAAACCTCGATTCTTCTTCGCCGAGGTGGACGGGGTAAGAAGGGAATGGGGCACGCCCAATACTGAGGCTAACAAGAACATCTCGGTAGTTCTGAGAGATCAAGAAGCTTTCAATCTTCTCCTGGCGACCGAAATCCCATCATATCGAGAGCTATTGTCGGAGGACAACCTCCGGCATGCCGGCATCGCTCCCGATGATGGTGAGGGCCTCTCCGAAGATAACATCTTCCCTTTGCTCCCATTTCTCTTTTTCTTTTTTTAATTTTTTATTTTTTAATATCAGCTCTTATGCAGCCATGAAGATCACCATCCCGGTCGGGGCTTTCCACAAGGCAGCCGTCAAGAAGAGGAAAGGGCCGAATGATGGGGCTGAGGGGTCGAGGAAGAGGCCTCGGTCCCGATCACCGCCAGCATCCCGGAACGTCCCCAAGCTTCCTACTCCATCACCTCCTCCCCGTCGATCCCCTATGCAATCACCGCCACTGCCCCCACGACGGTCTCCTACTCCACTGCCGCCGCGGCGATCTCCCACACCGCTACAACCACCAGAGCCAGTCGGTCTGACTGCGGGCACGCTGCCCGAGGAGTCGAGGGCCCACATCATCCAACCGACCGAACACCTCAATCCACCGACCACTGGGTCGACCTCAAGGGAAGCGCCTCAGGCCAGCAGAGAGGCATCGGTCGACTGGAGGCAGAAGGCCGTTGTGGGCTACGAGGCCCACAGCGCTGCGTTCGAGCCCACCGGAGATAAGATAGGACCAGTCTCCTCGCGGCCATCTCTCATGAACCACCCCCATCTCGCCGGGAAGCTATTGTCGGCGGCATCCACGCCCACTATCCGGGAAGAGATTATGCGGACTAACTCCCAAATTCTCTTCAAAGATGGCAAGATGGCCATGCACCGGGTAAGCAACCGTTTACATTCTAATCCTATTTGTTTTTCATGGGTTTACTTCGGGTAGTTGACATCAGTCTAGATGTGCAGATGGTGAATATCTTCAATCACACTCAAGCCCTTGTTGCTAGCGGGGAGCGTCGGCTCGATCGCTACCGCCGGGAAGCTTTCGAGTACCGAGACCGGGCTACGAAAGCCGAAGATGCTCTCAAGCTGACTCAGGCTGGGGAGGCTGAGAGGCTTGAAATAGTACGGTCTCAAGCGTGGGCTGAGGTGATTGCGGCGCAGCAATAGATGTGCAAGGTCCTCGAGCGTGCTCTTACGGCCGAGGGGAAATTGATGGCCGCCGAGGCGGAATTGGTCGACACCAAGGCCCAGCTCGAACGGCGAAGTCTGAGCTGAGGTCTTCCGAGGAGAAGATCGAAATTGCGGAGGAAGTGGCCCGCCTGGCCGACATCAAAACTACTGAGGCCGTGGAGGCAGTGAAAGCCGCCGATAAGAGGGTAGCTGAGACCGAAGCGGCGGCTCGGGCCGCTGTGGAGAAAGTGGCTGAGGTGGCGGGGAAAGCCATGGAAAACTACCGAAACTCTCAAGCTTTCGCCGATGAGGTGGCCGAGGCGGGGAATAAAGCCATGGATAACTACCAGAATTCCTTGGTCTTCATCGAAGAGGTGGCCAAAGCGGGAGTCGACGCCTACCTTCGGGGTTTCTATTGCTGCCGAGACAAGGCAGTGAAGGTCTTTGGCGTCGAAGGCCTTAAAGACTTAGAACCCGAAGAAGGAGACCTCGAGGGTGAAGATGTCCACCAGGGTTCCGCTCCGGCCGATGATACCACCCTCCTAGCCGACACCGCTCCAACGAAGAACTGAAGCCCTGCCTGCGGTCTTGGATCTCCCTTTTTTTTTGCAATGTATTCAAGTCCGACCATGGTCGGCATTTTGTAGAAGTTTAGCTAATCAATGAAAAGAGAACATCCTTTGACATTTGTGTTAGAATTGTCGATCCCCCTCCTCTTCTTTTTCTCTTTTCGCGCTATCGATGCTTAGCTTCCCAGGCCGTTAGCCCATCGCGGTCTATTGGCGTCTATAGGAATTGCACGGAATCACACCAGTCCAGGCCACAACGAGGCCACTTATAGCCCAAGTAGGGACGTTCTGGGACCGGTATGCGTTGATCCTTGACCATCGACGTCAGGATGCTCACGAGCTAAACAGCCTTGTGATTCCAATCTTTTGGCATTGTTTTGTTGAGAGACCCTATGATGTAGCCTTGCTAGCATGTTTCACGCGTCGTTCCGTCGATGGGCAGTTGGAGCGACACCATGGGGGTGATCCGATATCGTGCCCGGGACCCTCTTGACCCCTAAGTGCGGCGACCTGGGGGTGTCACAACCGGGCCCAGGGTATTTCCAACCCCAAGGAGTGATCTGAGGGTGTTGTGATCGGTCTCAGGGCGTAATACCGGAACTTGGGTTCTGCGCAGGCGCAGAAGTCGGGCTTTAGTGCCGACACGGGAGTCGGGCTTTTGTGCCGACACGGGAGTCGGGCTTTGGTGCCGACATGGGAGCCGGGCTTTGGTGCCGACATGGGAGCCGGGCTTTGGTGCCGACCTGGGAGTCGGGCTTTTGTGCCGACACGGGAGTCGGGCTTTGGTGCCGACATGGGAGTCGGGCTTTTGTGCCGACACGGGAGTCGGGCTTTTGTGCCGACATGGGAGCCGGGCTTTGGTGTCAACACGGGAGTCAGGCTTTGGTGCCGACACGGGAGTCGGGCTTTGGTGACATCATCGTAGGACAAAGAGGTAATGCGAAATGATGCATAAGAAGTGCATTTTCATTTAAATAATTTGAAGGAGCGGAGTATCCGAACCTACAACCATTCAGTTGAGCACATCATTGGTAGTATCGGCGAAGGTTGTCGAAATTCCAAGTTTGTGGGAGCGGCCTTCCGCTGAGTTCCTCGAGTCGGTAAGCTCCTCGGTGGAGGGCCTCGGCAACCCGGTAGGGCCCCTCCCAATTAGGTGATAATTTTCCTCCCTCAGTTGGCCTCAAAATCTTAGCCTTCGGAGGACCAAGTCCCCAGGACGGAACGTCCGGGGTTTAACGCAGGCGTTGTAATACCTTGCCATCCTTTGTCGATAGGCAGCCATCTTGATCCGTGCTTGGTCACGCATCTCTTCAATGAGATCCAAATTGGCCCTCAGTTGGGCCGAGTTGTCTTCTTCATTGTAGGCTTCCACCCGAGGACTGGGGACCCCAATTTCCATTGGGATGACGGCCTCGGATCCAAAAACAAGACTAAAAGGGGTTTTGCCAGTGGGATTTCTTGGGGTCGTATGATAGGCCCACAAGACTTGGGGAAGTTCTTTCACCCATCTTCCTTTAAAGTCGTCGAGTCGTGTCCGAAGCCCTTGTAGAATAGTACGATTAATTACTTCGGCTGCTCCATTGGTCTGTGGGTGTCCGACAGAAGTGAATATCTGGTTGATTCCTAATTCGCTACAAAATTCTCTGAAGGGGGTGTTATCAAACTGTCGGCCGTTATCTGTGATGAGAGTGTTGGGAAGCCCAAAACGGCAGATTATGGACTTCCAAAAGAAAGCTCTCACTCTTGCTTCGGTTATTTTGGCTAGAGCTTCGGCTTCCACCCATTTGGTGAAGTGGTCAACAACGACCAGCAAAAACCTCCGTTGACCGGAGGCAGGAGGAAATGATCCCAAAATGTCCATCCCCCATTGGGCAAAGGGCCATGGAGCAGAGATGGGATTCAAGTGAGAAGTGGGCTGCCGCTGGATGTGGGCGTGACGTTGGTAGTTGTCACATTTCCGCACCAATTCGGCCGCCTCTTCCCGCATGGTGAGCCAATAATAGCCTTGACGAAGGGCTATATGCCAAGGCTCTGCCCCCCAGGTGGTTCCGCATGTGCCTTCATGAATTTCGCGGAGGATGTAATTGGCCTCAGCGGGACCGACACATTTGAGGAGGGGTATGAGAAGGACCTTCGATACAGGCGTCCGTCCATTATTAGGAACTTGGAAGCTCGCCACTTGAGGAGTTTGGCCTTGGAAGGGTCATCGGGGAGGACACCATCAGTGAGATATTGGACATAGGCATCCATCCAAGAAGGCCTCTGTTCAACCGGCAGGGCCTCCGCCGCCGCCTCGATGCTCGGGACTAGCAATGCTCCACGTATGTCCTCCCCAAGGTTTCATCGGCCGAGGTGGCCAAGCGGGACAACGCGTCGGTTCGAGCATTCTCTTCCCGGGAACATAGCTGACACAGAAACAAGCAAAGGGGAGGGACTCCGACTGGACCTTGTCCAAGTATCGGGACATGATAGGATCCGAGCCTCATATTCCCCGCGATTTGCCCCGAAATGAGTTGGGAGTCGGTATATGCTCTGAGACGCTCCACTTTAAGTTCTCTGGCGAGCCTCATCCCGGCCAACAAGGCTTCGTACTCGGCTTGATTATTCGTGGCGGGAAAGAGGAAGCGGAGGGTATACTCAATCGTTACATTGTCGGGACCGGCGAGAATGATCCCGGCTCCGCTCCCTTGAGAGTTTGATGCTCCGTCCACATGAAGGATCCAATCCTTCCTCGCATCCGTGGTCGACGCTTCCAGGGGTTTTGTCGGAGCCTCCCTAGTCTGCTCATCGGTCCAGGTGCACTGAACCAGGAAATCTGCCAAAACTTGGGACTTCATACTCACCTTGGTTCGAAGGTCAGGTCAAATTCTCCCAACTTGAGCACCCACTTTGCCAGCCAACCGGAGGTATTAGGGCGGGATAAGATTGCCCTCAGGGGCTGGTCCGTCAGCATAATGATTGAGTGGGCTTGAAATAAGGCCTGAGACGTTGAGCCGACACAATTAGCGTAAAAATAATTTTTTTAGTTTTGGTGTACCTGGTCTCCGCGTCATGAGCACTTTACTGGTGTAATATACTGGCTTCTGCGATCCTTCAGTGTCTATCCGGACGAGGACAGAACTAACGGCCTCCTAAGAAGCGGCCAGGTACAAAAAGAGTTCTCTCCCTCCATCGGTTTCTACAGTAGCGGCGGATTCGATAGGAAATTCTTCAGCTCCTCAAAGGCTTTCTGGCAGTCATCCGTCCATTCGAAGGTGTTGACTTTTTGCAAGGCTTTGAAGAAGGGGAGGCTCCGTTCAGCCGATCTAGATAGGAAACGACTCAGAGCTGCTAGCCTTTCGGTCAGGCGCTGAATTTCCTTTTTGTTCACCGGCGGCCTCATATCTAGGATAGCTTGGATCTTGTCCGGGTTTGCCTCTATTCTTCGTTGCGTCACCATGAATCATAGGAATTTGCCCGCTGCGACTCCGAAGACACATTTCCGGGGATTCAACCTTATCTGGAACCGGCGAAGATTGCCGAAGGTCTCCATTAGGTCAGATAGGTGGTCGCCAGCTCGGATGCTTTTGGTCAGCATGTCGTCTACATATACTTCCATGTTGCGCCCGATTTGACCTTCGAATACCTTATTCATCAGTCTTTGATATGTAGCCCCAGCATTTTTCAACCCGAAGGGCATGACTTTATAGCAGTAGATCCCCTTTTCGGTAACGAAGGAGGTGGCTTCTTCATCTGAGGGCTCCATTTGATCTGGTTGTACCCTGAGAATGCATCCATGAAGCTGAGGGTCTCGTGACCGGAGGTGGCGTCCACTAACTGATCGATCTGGGGAGCGGGAAGGTGTCCTTGGGGCAGGCTTTGTTGAGATCAGTGAAATCGACACACATCCTCCAGCTTCCATTGGCTTTCCATACCATCACTACGTTGGCCAACCAATCGGGATAATGGACCTCTCGAATGTGGCCGGCGGCGATCAGTTTGCGGACCTCCTCGTCAACGGCTTTCTGGCGCTCGGGGGCAAAGCTTCTCTTCTTTTGTCGGACGCCCTATAATTAGATTTGATGTTAAGTTTGTGAGTAATTACTTTGGCTGGTATACCTGGCATGTCGGTCGGTGTCAAGCAAAAATATCGGCGTTGGCTCGGAGGAAACCGAGGAGCCGACTCCTTTCCTCCTCAGGGAGAGAGCCCCATCTGGACAGTTCTCGTCGGATCCTCTCCCAAGGGAAAAGTCAACAGACGTCCCGATGGTTCCCCCCTCTTCTCGGCCTCTCTCGGGTCTGTCAATTCAGAAGTCGGCAAGGGAACTGCCGACTGAAGGCTAGGGGTCGTGTGGTAGCAGAGGGACACCGGGCTTCTTTCGCCCCGTATTTCCCCGATCCCCTTACGAGTGGGGAACCTGACCAGCAACCTCTTTGTCGAGATAATGGCATCCAGCAGATTTAAACATGGCCGGCCGAGAATAGTGTTATATGCCAGAGGGACTCTCACCACCAGGAACTTTGTGAAGATTGTGCTTTGGCGGGGTGAAGTTCCAGCCGTGACGGGGAGAGTAATTTCTCCCTCAACTTTCACCGCATCTCCGGTGAAGCCAACGAGAGGCGTCGTCACCGGCCGAAGAGAATCCAAAAGCAAGTTCATACAAACAAATGCATCATACGTCAGAATATCGGCCGAGCTTCCACTATCAACTAATATTCTCTTTACAGGATGTTTAGCAATCGTCATGGATACAACGACGCTTTCACCATTTGGATTATCTACCCCCTCTAAATCTCTTTTAGGGAGAGGAATTATAATGTTATCTCGCTCGCCCCCCCCCCCCGATGTCTTTTTAAGGTGCCCCCCGCTCCCCAGGAGATCATCACCACAGTCTTCTCAGTCGGGGCGTTGTCAATATTGGCTTGCTGAGTGGGTGGCGCCGAAGGGCCCGGTGCCACTGGATTTCCTCTTCGGACAAACTGACCGAGGTGCCCTTGCTGGATGAGCTCCTCTATGGCCTTCTTCAGCTCTCGACAGTCTTCTGTATCGTGGCCGTGATCTCGATGGAAACAGCAATACATGTTTTTGTTGCAAGGAACTCCAGGCTTCAGGGGTGCGGGGCGCTTGAGATAGGGCTCACCCTCGATTTCCATAAGAATGTGGGAAATTGGGGCTAACAGAGGGGTGTAACGCTCACCTACGGGGGCGAAAGTCCGTGGCCAACTGTCTGCCCGATGAGGCGGCTCGGGCTTCTTGATGTGAGGCCGTCCTGACTCTGATCGAACTTGCTTTTTGTTGGGCCTTTATCAGTTTCCCACCGAGAGGAGTCGGCCTCATCAGTGCGAATATATTTCTGAGCTCGACTCAGCAACTCTGCGTATGAGCTCGGGGGCTTCTTGTCTAATGAATACGCAAAGCGGGAAGGCCGGAGTCCACGCTTCAAGGCCAAGGTGGCCACCGATTCGTCAAGATGGTAAACCTCCATCGATGCCTCCTTGAAGCAGGCGACGAAGTCCCGAAGAGTCACCCCACTCTTCTGTCGGATGGCAAAGAGGCTGTCTCCCACCCGAGGGATCTGTCGGCTTGCGTCGAAGTGGGCCAGAAAAGCTTTCTCAGCTGTCTGAATGAACTGATACTGCGAGGAGGTAGACGGGAGTACCAAGCCCTCGCAGCTTTCATAGGGTGGCTAGGAAAGCGATGCATAGAAGAGCGTATGACGCCCCTTGGACCTGCATGTGCACTTATAACTTTCCAGGTGGTCGAGGGGATCGGTAGTGCCGTCGTAAGGATCCAGCTGAGGAAGGCGAAATCGGGAAGGGACAGGTTCTTCCATGATCCGCCTTGTCAGGGGGGCGACTGTCATACTTCGCCCTCGACTATTGGTCAGTCGTTGGCCGAGCTCCTCTAAGTGTCGGTAGCGCTCCTCTAGTCACCTCTCTGTGCGGGGGTGAATCCTCTCGCCTGTGGACTCTTCTCTTGACGAGGTAGATAGGGGACGGGGGGACGGGCGGCATTGACGGGCTATACCCTTCCCCGGGGCCTTGTCTCGGGATCATTGGGGAGAGAGACTGTCAGGGGATCTCCTTTGGTGGGAACGTCCTGTCGGCGGTGTGCCTTCCGTCGGGATTGTCCTCCGCGGGTGGATTGTTGGCTGGGCTGCGCCGCAACTTCTTCCAAGGAGTGGTGGCGGCAGAGGCTGAGCGGCCGCCGACTGTTGTTGGAGTTCCCGAATCACCGCGGCAAGGGACCGCACCTCCTGAGCGAGGGCGGCAACCCTATCACCTTGGCATGGTGGTGAAGGATGAATTGGTGGGAGGGCCTCTGGCTGCTCGGCCCTCACCTGCTGCCCCCCAGCCAGGCTGGTGGAAGCTTCTTGAGCACGAGTTACCACCATCTCTTCTTCGGGTAAGGAGGGAGTGAGAGCTTGGTCACTTTCTTCCCTACACGCCTTGCCACTCACGCTCCCCCCTACCTGGCGCGCCAATCTGTTGCCGCCATATCACTTTTAATAAGCGTCAGGTGGGCTGAAATCCTCGAGGGCCTATGAGAGAATGGCGAGACCCCTGCTCAGAAACCTGCAAGAAAAGTCCCGGACCGGTGACTCCGGTGGGGACCCTCCGACGCCCAAATTAGTGATTTGGGAATAGGGATGATTGTTTCTGTTGAATAATTCGATAGAGCTTGACCCCCTACCTTAAGGACCGGGGGCCTTTTATACCTGTTCGAGGATCCCTCTTACCCTCCGTTCATTGTGGTCAAGTCCCTTTCAAACGGTTGTTAATTTCTTATCTTCAACGTGCCGCAAAGGACGGGTAATGAGACTGAACGTGGGGCCATACCCGTCGTTAGCGGTGCCAGGGGAAAGCACGTTCATTGCGCACGTCGCCGAGCACGTTCGTGGTAACGTGATCCACCATTCTTGGGGGAAGTGGGCCACATAGCTTGGACGTGGAAGACCGTCGCCGAAGGCCGACGTCGAGACCGACGCCGAGGCCGACACCGAGGCCATCACTGAGACTGACGTCGAGGCCGACACCGAAGTCGGTGCCGACACCGAGACCAAAGGCCGACCTCGAAGTCAACACCAAAGCCAAGACGGGCCACGGCCGACACGGAGGCCGAGACGGGCCGTGTCCGTCGCCGAGACTAAGGTGGGCCGTGGCTGACGCGGATGTCGAGATGGGCCATGGCTGATGCCGAGACTAAGATGGGCCGCAGCCGATGCGGAGGTCGAGATGGGCCGTGGCTGATGTCGAAGTCGACATCGAGGCCTAGACGGGCCGTGATCGATACGGAAGTCGAGGTGGGCCGCGATGAGCCCAATCATCAAGGAATTGCCTCGCGGGCTCTTTGATCCGATCGGCCATACCAGTTTTCATGGTTTCAAAGGATTTTTTCATTCATAAAACTTATTCAATTTGTAATCAAAACATATTTATATTCACTTATGTAGATATGATATTTGTATTCTTTCATATTTTCTGTCTCTGATTATTAGAAATTGCCAATAGTGTTTGAAAAAAGTTAAACTGCCTATCACTTGTATTCATAATTCTTTTAATAGTTTAGACCCAAATAATAGTTGTTATTGAGCTCATAATTTTTATTATGTTTTTATTTGCATTAATGCATGCCTTTTATAATTCTTTATTTCCTATGTATAAAATAATATAATAAATTTTAGCATTCATGTTTTTCTAGATATGACCTACGTTTATAATTTGATGGTATTGCATATATTAAAAGATTTATTCATTATGAAAGTTTTAGCTTTCTTTTTTTCTCCTCTTCTCATCCATTATTCATTTTTTTTTTAAAAATAAATTATTTCTATAATAAATAATTTAAGTCTCAGCAGTTTTTAAAGTCTTGATTGTTCCTATCGACATAATTGTTTCTTTCTTATTTATTGATCTATTAAATTTTATTAATTAGTTCATTAGCATATGCAAAAGAAAAATATGATATTTTGATTATAAATTTAATTTTTATCATTATTGCGTCAAAGCTGTCATCATTCCAAATTTCAATAATAAGGTTTCTTTCTATTAAAATAACATCTTTTAGTATGCCATTTTAGTTATATAAGCCATTTGTATCATCATATAATCAATGTCTCTCTCATCCGATGGCTCATGTAGAAATACTATAATCATATTTTAATCAATTATCTGCTTCATAACATTTGATATGTCCTATGAAAGTGCACAGATTTTATATTCATCATATTTATCGAAAAGCTAACTCTGCGGTTGACTAGATGGAAAGTGGTCCATCATTTCAAATTTTAATTTTAAAAATAAAAAGACTTCTATCATATTGTACTTAAACAAATTTTATTTTCTGACTTATTAGGGTTGACTTGCACTAAACTAGTATCAACTTCTGTATCAAAATAATAATAATAATAATAATAATAATAATAATAATAATAATAATCAATGTCTCCCCAATTTGATGCTTTTAATTTAAAGGAAATTTAAAAAACAATAATCCACCTCTGCATCTAGTGCTTCCTTTCTATTTATTTTGTTTTCTCTCAAACTTATTCTTTTGCGTGTTCTTTTGAATTTATGGTCTTTCTTCTCAGATCTTTTTTTTAAAAAAGTAAACTCTATATTTAGCTCGTTGATTTATATTATATAAATTATTTTTTTTATAAAAATGATGCCAATGAAGAAAGCAAAGGTATCAACAATATAATAATAATAATAGTAAAAAAATAATAAACACATCAATAATATATTAAAAAAATAATAAAAAATAAAATTATTAAAAAAACAATATAAATGATGGTATCACAACGATGAATATGTTAGCGAAGCAATGAAAACAATAATACTAATAAAAAAGTAATATAATATATATATATATATATATATATATATATATATATATATATATATATATATATATATATATATATATATATATCTTATTTTTAAAAATATTAAAAGTCATTATATTTATTTTCTAAAAAAAATAAAAGTAATTAGTAACCTTAAGAAATAAAAATTAACAATATCCAAAATATTATTTTTATTTTACAAGAATAATTAAGAAAGAAAAAACTCCGGCCAGACGTGTCACACTGTCACTGACTAAGCCGAAACGGCAAAACTAGTTTTGACCAAGTCCCGGTAATTGCGCTCCAATAAACCGCACAGCCCGACATTCCGGTTACCTCTTCGTGAGAGGCCACCACGTCACAATGCCACGTCCACCGAGGCACCCGGACCACATACCCGAAGGGAGGCATCAGCGGAGCCGCTTGCACAAGAGACACACCCAAGAAACGCAAATAAAAATTCGACACCTCATCCAATATCGCGACACGCATGCCATTAGTCGATCAAACCATCTGCTCCTATCCCCTCTCCGCGTTGCAAACGACACAGCTGATCCCACCGCCCTGCCAACAACGTAGAACGACTTTTTCTCATCCGTAACTCTCCTCGCGAGGCAGAACAAGCCAACCGCACTCTGCTTCGCTCGCATTTCCCGATTCCATCCGCCACACATGGCCTCATCTTCCTCCGCCGCTGGAACCCTAGCCCTGGCCGGCGAGGCCCCCACCCTCATCCCTGGCCTCCCCAACGACCTTGCGACGGTGATCCTCGCTTCCCTTCCGTACTCCCACCAAGCCCGCCTCCGCGCCACATCCCGGTCGTGGAACGCCTTCCTTGCCCCCCGCTTCCTCCTAACCCTCCGCCGCCGCCTCTGCCTCCCGCCGCGCCATCTCCTCTGCCTCTTCCTGGCGGATCCCTTCCTCACCTCGCCGTACCTCTTTGACCCCGCCGCCGCCGCCTGGATCCGGCTCCCCCCGCTCCCCTGCAGCCCCCACCACTACGGCCTCTCCAACTTCGTCCCCGTCGTCCTCGGCCTCCACCTCTATGTCCTGGGGGCTCCCACTTCGACGCCCACTCCTACCCCCTAGGCCACCCCACCGCCTCCGCCGCCGCTCACCGCCTCGACCTCACTGCCCCACCTTCCCTCCTCGCCTGGCACCGCCTACCCGACATGCTCTCCCCCCGCGGCAGCTTCGCCTGCGCCCCCGTCCCGGGCGGCGGCGCCGGCGGCGGCGGCATCATCGTCGCCGGCGGTGGGTCCCGTCACTCCATGTTCCCCTCCGAGGGCAGCCGGATGAGTTCCGTTGAGTGGTACGACGTTGACTCCGGCGAGTGGAAGATGGGGGAAGGGCTGCCGAGGTATCGAGCTGGGTGCGTGGGGTTCTTGGTCCGGCGGAGGGAGGGGGAGGAGGAGGAGTTCTGGGTGATGGGAGGGTATGGGGATTACCGGACGGTGTCGGGGGTAGTCCCGGCCGACGTTAATTACAGGGACGCCGTGGTGCTTGGGTTGAGGAGTGGGAAGTGGAGGGAGGTGGGGGACATGTGGGAGGAAGGGGAGAGAAGGAAGCTCGGATCGGTTGTGGTCATTGATGGAGAGGATGGGCAGGCGCCGGGAATTTTCATGCTCGATCGAAATGATGTCTTCAGGTGATTCCTTTTTATTCTTTCCCATTTCTTTTTGCTGGTTTATTTGTGTTGTTGCTTTGAATGTGCTATCTGTTAGTGATTATGATTATTGTGTGACTTTTTGGCTTAATTCTTTGAAGTCTTTTATAAAAGAAGCAACTTGTATTCTAGGGATGTTATATGAAATATGTTTGTTAGCAGCTATAGAAATTTTTCTTTCTGATTATCTATTCTTACTAATTTATCTGGATTATGGATAGTGTATAAGGCTTATGATGCCAAAAACAGATTATCCATATTATTGCAGAATCACTGATCTGTTATCATTGTTGTGCTATTTGATTGTATGAACTTCTTTTAGCTTTTTTTATTTTTTTATTTTTGGGAAGTCATTGGGTAGCTAAGTGATCATATGAGTGGATTCCTGCAAATCAAACTGATATTGTTTGTTGAGAATGTGATAACAAAATTTTGTTATCCATCGATACTATGAACAAAAGATGAACAAATGATAGTTTTTAGTCCCTGCTGTAGATGTGAGTTTTAGCCCCATTAGTTCTCAATCAGATTTGGAACAATTTCATTAGGTCTACATGGTCAAGCTTATTTTTACCATTCCATTCTTTCCCCCATTTTGTTCATGACAATTATGATGTGGGCTATGGAAGTCAAGAATCTGCATGCAAGTTTTTTGAGAAATCTTCATGATCCTGGATTATGCCCATGAGTCAAGGAGGTTGAACTATCAAAATACCAAATTGATGCCATCGATAAGTCATGAAAACTTTTCGGGCCTATTTGGCTGCTCGGTAATCAATAGACTAAATGCCTCGTCGCAAGGAGTGGTAGTTGAAGTGGAGAGGGGATTTGTAAAAAGTGAGTTTGAGAGATCAAGAGAAGCTCTTGGTGCTATTATTCTCTGAAAATTAAGGTAATGAATTTTGTTAAAAAGCTTATTTACTATATCCCTATAAAAAAGGTCAGCAGCACCTCTGTATCATAAAATTTCCCAACCACTGTGCTCGCTATTAAACCATAACAACCCAATTTGTAACTTGACATATACATCTTTATGCATGTAACTTGAAACTATTAAATGCACCAAGTGCTATCAAGCATCATTTCAGTGATATGCTTTTGTGATCAGCTTATAAGACTTTTCTAACTGAACCTTTTGAATTTCCGTAATTTTTATGTATAAAAGAACCTATGAAACCTTAAAATCTGAGAAATATCAGTGCATTTAAAAGGCACAATTTTGACATAGGATAGAAAATCAAGGTTTTGAGCTAAAGTTAGGAAATCAATTTTTTATTCTCAATAAATTGAAATTAATATTTCTTTGGAGTTCAAATAAGGAGTTCTTCTTTATTTCCATGAGATGTCTTAAGAAAATGAAAGTAGAAATAAAAGAAAAGGGAAGGAGAAGACATTTACTTAAATGATAATGTCAATAAGTTTGCCTACTTGCTTGTCTATCTCTGATAATCTGCCTGCAGAGCCATGCATATGATGACATAATCTAGCACATTCCCCACCTAAGCAACCTAGCGGGCTCCATGTGCTTGAACTGCCCTAACCTAGAATCGCTCTAGCTGGCCCCGCCTTCTAAATGACCCTTCCAACTCTATAAATAAAGGGTGAAGTGGATAATTGAGGGAAGGAGAAAAGAATGGATGGCCTCCAATCAACCTATTGGGCCTCACCTTCAAAAATGCTCTTCCAACTCTATCATTAGGGGTGACAAGGGCAGCTAATGGAGGGGAAAGAGAATGGATGGGCTTCAAAGAGAAAGGAGGAACCTACTTGCTAAACCGCTTTTGCAAGTCTATAAATGGGGGGGTGGTAAGAGTAGCTAAGGGAGGGGGGGAAATAATAGATGGGCTTCCAAGAGAAAGGAGGAGGTGGAAAAAAAGGGAGGAGGAGGGAGGAGGACATGAAGACAGAAAATTTTAGTTTCTTTCGCTACACATCTAAATAACATTCTCTATGGATTTGGAATTAAGTTTCTATTTGTTGGATGACTCTTCCAGTCCATTTAAGATTATGCATTGTTTTCAGTTTTAAACACCCAGGTCCTTGCCAAATTATATGATCTTCATTGTCCGTGGCTTCTTTATGTTCTTGAATTCAAGTTTTGTGCTTTTAAGTCTGGAAGCCAGTCTTGAGTATGTGCATTCCATGATGTTCCTGGCAAGTAACTTCTATATGTTCTTGGATTCGAGTTTTTTGTTTTTAAGTCTTGAAAAACTCGAGTCTATGTATTTAATTATCCTATAAATAAGCCTCCTCCATGTCTTTAGATGTAAGATTTATGTTTATTAGTATTTTTGAATCCCATAATCAGTTTTAAGTTTACCAACAGTTTTTGAAATTTTTCGAAACCCTTAAGCCTAAGTATAATTTTGCATGTGAATTCTGAGATACATGAGTCGTAAAATAATTTTAGATTAAGTACTTTTTTGATATCTTGGACCACTAGCTGCTGTTTAGACCTAGGGTTTCCTTGAATTATGGATCCTATATGACTTAGTTTTTAAACCTGTATTCCATTTTGTTCTATGGTCCTATGCTACCTTCAAATTTTAAGTTCTATGTGAACTTATGAAATTTTATGAATCCCCTAATTGATATATTTTTTTAAGAAAAAACTAATGTTTAACTTGATTTTCTGTTCTTGTTAGAAGCTATTCCATATGTGCTTATTTAATCGAAGATTTCTAATAAATGTTTCATTTGACATTCGTGAGAACATTTTCTGATATAAAATTTGTGTTATAATTGAAAAAATATGAGTGAACCCTGGCTAGTGGTGTGTGAGTGGCCTAATTCATATGTTGATGAGGAATCTCTGTTCAGGTGCTATTTGTATCCTCATCTGAATTACCAATGAGGATAAAATGGACATTTAGCCAGGTGGTCCACAACTGGCCTCGCTTGAATTTTGATGAGAACTTTGGTAATGTGGTATATTTGGATTCTTGGCCAAATGATTTGAGTGGACTGTTACATTAGTAATGAGGATGATGAGTGGCCCCATATGAATCATCAGTGAGGATATGAATGGCTTTGCTTGCATAGTGAGGATATTAGTGACCTCGAGGGTTCGAGTGAAACGTTATATGAGATGATGTGAAAACATATGAAATATCAGAATTTGATGTAAAATTTGTTTGATCACTTTCTTCCTGACTGAAGGTTTCTAATTTCTGGAATTTTCATTTCCATAGTTATTCAGTGAACCTTCAGTTATCTGAACTTTTCTTGACAATCATGTATTTTTGACTCTTTCACCCACAATTATGTTTTCTTATTGACTTTCAATTTTACTTTATTTCAGTGGTCTGACACCTGTATTTTTAGTGATAGTTTGAATTGCAGCATGATCTAGATTCAGTGAAAATCTAAATCCTGGACATGTAGAAGTTTACTGGCTAGGCTTTGTACCTCACCTTATATATTACATGATTTTTTTAGAAGGATAGGTGAGTAGCTCTAATGGACTTTTTGAAGAAGTGGTCTTTGCTACTTGAAGTGGCCTTTTTGGATTTAGTGACTAGTGAAGCGACACTCATAGTTTTTGTGTTGTATTAATATCATTATTGTTTAAGTATTGTGTATTAGAGCATATGTTTAAGTTGTAAAGTTGATTTTGTCTTAATATTATCATGGGTCATAATTTATTTATAGGCATATATTGTTGGATCGTATGGATTCCGTTGAGGATTTTAAATTTCAATGATGTTTTGATCTTAAATTTAAATGATATTTTGATAAATTATATTGGTCACACTTGGTTTTCGATCAAGTTTTGATTTCAGTTTCTTCCATTTTCCTTTCATAAAATTGACTAGGGCTATGTATGATAATTATGGGGCTACATATGACAACCATCATAAGTATGCCCTTTGTAGATTGAATCTCTACCTAGTGCAGTTCCAACGGCATAATTCTTATGCTTGTTAAATTCTTCTTAATCCTACATGTTCTTCTTTGATCAAGCATCTTTTATTAAAGCAAGAAATCTTAGTTCTGCTGCAATTGTTTTTTTTTTAATTAGTGCACTATTTTTCCACATTCTTATATCATGCAGAAATCTTGGAGTGGTTCCCATTTCAAGATGCCGTGTTCATATTTGTTTGTATATTCTATTGCTTTATCTAAATGACTCCTAAGTGCTGGGTTTTGTGCCTACTCTCAATTTGAGCAACTAAGATCATGCCACACCATATAAAGTCCTCAAGTTTGCTGTTTCTCAATCCATAGTTATTTCAGGTTTGCTTGGATCCCCCTCCATTTTCCTCCTCACCAGGTTTCGACAGATGGGATCTGCTTTTGAGTTTGCTTGTGCTATCCATTTCTGAGGAAGGATTCTTTTAGGATAGGACCGCTTCTATTTGTGGTTTTCTTAAATTTTGGACTTGTCTTGACATATATTGCACTAAATTTACCAATACCAAAGTGAATTAATTTTGATGTGTCAATTTATTTCTATTCCAGCATTTCCTTCACACTAAATGGCTTCAATATCCATATTTGTGTTGTGTATCGTATTCATAAAATAGGTGTAATTATTTCTGTGTTGCACAACCTCATATATTATTGCATATTGTGTCATATGGTCTGTCCTGTGTCATATTAGAAATCAGCGTTTAGATTTCTTGCTGTTCTAACCTTTGTACCTTAGATGAGCTCTAATATTAGACCTGTCTAGTGCATGCAGAGAGTACATTTGTCGATATTTGACTGTCATTTGACAGCTAGAATTCAAATGCGTACTAATTCTCCTCTATAATACAAATAGTAGATCATGTTTTAAGTGATGGTATTGGTAAGAGTGCAATTTCATCCCATTATTTGTGACAAATGCAGATATGATTTTGCTTTAAACCGATGGTGGAGAGAGTCAAGTCTGCGAAGGAAGATACCAGCAGATGAGCCTTGTGGCTTTCTTGCTATGAATGGAGAGTTGTATGTGCTGACAAATGCAACACAGATTACTGGTGGATCAGATACCCGAAGACTGCCCAAGAAAAGGCTTACTCTAGAAATTCAAGTGTACAACCCAGATAAGAGGAAATGGAGGTTCCTAACTTCAAATACACCATTCCATCAACCAATAGATTTTAAAACTGCAGTTGCTTGCACCATTAGATCATAATTTTGTGGGTGATCATTCCTTGCATGTGCAGTTTTACTTAATTAGCCACAGCTTCATTTACCTGGCTTGTGTGAATATAAATAATTTGATGTAAAGTGTCATTTTTAAGAGTGATCTGCTGGTATATGTTATTAACCTATGCGTTTATATTGATGTATACCAACATTGGACATTGGATATTGGATACATTAAATATCTATGGATTTTTCTGTCCAAAGCCCCTACAGCATCCGTCTGCTTAGACCGTGCAACCTCTCGCAACTTTTTTTTTTTTCTTTCCTTTTTTTTTTTTTTTAATGCATCTAGGTGCTGTAGGTTCAGTTCTTGGATGGTACACCTCTAGATATCAAATATTTGGATGGGCCCTTGTAGATCTTATCAGGAACAAAAGTCAAAAAGAAATCGCGTGCAGTACTGAGCTACTTTCCCCAACCTTTCTCCATTAGCAGCCCTATGGTTAGGTTGGTGCGCACTCTCTTGGCTGTACCATTTGGTGGCGTGACTTCAAGGTGTGTCTTTACTATCTCTTTCTTCGCTCTGTTGTTTCCTTGCTCCCTCCCTTCATATTTTGGTGTTGAAGAAGATCCAAAGGCAAGACAAGGGTAGTTTGGATGGAGGAGTCGCTCGATAGATGTGTGGTATCCTCCTTTGTGAATGATTGTGTTATCCCCGAGAGAAAGTTAATGCACTGTCCCAATCTCTAGAAGGGGCCTTTGCATGATAAGAGGAGAAGAATCCTTTGCATGATAGAGGAGAAATGTGTTCCTATATAAAGCGATTGGGTCATTGCCAGCCTTCAATCCGTCCAACCTTTCATCCCAAGGACTCTTGTTGCTTTTTGTGCACAGCGAGACCATTTGAATGCGAAGCGCAGAAATAGTATGGCTTATTTGCATCTACGAAGACTTTGGTCCTATTCTTTTTCCACTTATTATAGATGAAGAGTGCAGCTTCCCTATGGGAAGATGCTCATCTTGGTCTGGCCGGAATCTTTGAATGCATTCGTTCCAACAGGCTTAGATTCTATGAAGAGATTTAACTTCTTGCAGTCCAAAGGAGTGGCGGATGATTCACCAGGAAACTTTCTCGACATTTTAGCATGTCCAAAAGGGTATGTATGAATGGGAACCAAAGAGGTTTGGCCCGAACCAGTTCTGTTAGAATTCTTAGACCGTTCTACTTCAAGGTGTCGCCAAGGTTACCCTCCTTGGCCAAGCTTTTTCCTTCTTTGTTACGCTCTAGTCGGTAAAAGATCAAGGTTTGTTTTCCTTGCCACCAACCATATTACTGGGCACACCTTCGATTTTGATGAGTCTCTTTTAACATGATGGGATGCAAAATTGGTAAGAACAATGGTTGCTAATTGTGCTTAATTAGACAGGCTAACCATGATGGAATTAAACTGTTGCCGCCAAGTCACGTTCCTCCAACGCCGGGAGACGGAGATCCTTCTCTTTGAAGAAACTCGTGCAAGAAAGTCCCCGGAGACCGATTGCACCGGTGGGGACCTTCCGACGCTCAAGTAAGCAACTCGAGAACAATGAAGAAAAGAACTAGCTGGAGAGCTTGAGTTCAGATCCCTTCCTCGTTGCGAGTGTAGGTTTTTATACCTGTTCGAAGGTCCCCTTTTCTGCTTTTAAATGTGGCTAATTTCGAGGTGCTGCTATCCGGTAGCGGAAAGATGGCTAGGCTGACAGAGACAGGTCACAACCAACACTGTACATGTCAGAGATATCTTACCCCGCCAGCCACCTGACAGGTACGGTGCCACAGGTGGTAGGTTGGTTTAGTCGTGTCAGACGCGCGTCGTTATGGGTAATGGCCATGCGCAGTTGCAGACGGTTAGTGGGCCATGTAGCAGCTGCAGACGGTTGGTGGGCCACGTTGTAACGTTAAGCTGCTCGAGGTAGAGGGGGCTTGAGGTCCGAGGCCAAGGAAACTTGAGGTCCGAAGCCGAGGAGACCCGCAGCTGGAGGCCAAAGGGACAAAGTCCAAGGCCAAGGGGACTCTAGGTCTGAGGCCAAGGGGATCCGTAGCTAGAGGCCGAAGGGGCTCGAGGTCCGAGGCCGAGGAGACTCGAGGCTCGAGGGGACTCCAGATCCGAGGCCGAGGGGATCCACAGCTGGAGGCCGAAGGGGCTCGAGGTCCAAGGTCGAGGGGACATAAGGTCCGAGGCTAAGGGAACTCCAGGTCCAAGGCTGAGGGGACCTCAAAGGCCGAGGCCGAGAGGGCCTCGAAGGCCAAGGTGGGGGTTCCGTCAGTTGCTTCCTCCGTCAACTCTAACGCGGCTTGATCAGCCACATCATAGACTATTCATATTTTAACATCTTTGACTTCTTAGAGCATCCTTCTTCCATAGATCTATCTTGGTCACCCATGGGGATGGTAGTTACTTATTCTTTATTGACATTTAGGATGTGTCACCTCATTCTCCTTATCCCTTCAATCCCTTAGCTAATTTGACATAATTGCCTGCATGCCACCATGGAGAGATCCTCCATTCTTTCAAGTTCTTTCTCTAAGTGCATAGAATTTAGATATCTTAGGAGAATCCGATCCAATATAAAGCCCTAGTTTGGTGAGCCAAATAAAAATAAAAATATTCTCTCTCTAGGATGGGTAGAGAAAGAAAGTCCTATTTTTGGATACCTATTATATATGTATGTATATAGACATATAAAAGCATACACACACACAAAAAGTATGCAAATATAATTAAGTGAAAGAAGGGATAAAATACCATAAAGTATATTTCTGATTCATAATGGTGCATACAATTTTTAGTACAAAAATAGACTCTTTACCATTTGTCAAAATTTTCAATCATCGCAAGTAGGCTACAAGTTCAAATTAGGAAGTGCATGGTAAGAAATTTCTTACCTATTATATGATTGTTGGTCTCAATCATGGGGAACAAAGATCATAGGACTAGTCATTAGCCCTTCACTTAACCCTTGCATGAAAAAAACTAATTCTTATTGTGGTCTTCGGTACTTGAATCTTGCTATAACAAATGTATCATTTTTGTAGTATCTAATACATAAATTTTGGATAATTTTAGAATGTTATTATGTATGCATATCTCAATGATCTTTATTTTGGTTTGATATATCGAACTTACATAATAAATCATAAAGGTTAAACCCAATTTTAAAAAACATATGAAAATCGAGGTGAACGATATTCAATAATAGTTGTTGAGAACAGTAAAATGAAATTATTAAAACTTGTATTTTACATATCCTAGAATAAATATATGTTATCAATGAGCTAGGAATCTAGGAGATGAACGAAATAGCTATTTGATTTGATATTTTGAAGCATATTAGGTTTAGAAGTTCTCTATATACTTCTTACTTTTTAATTCTTTAGCTTAGTAGTACACTTTTGTATAAGATAGAATTTTGTATCTCTCAACATCAAAGTTTTGAATGGATTCATCTTCACTTTCTTTTTTTGCAATGGTATAAGTTCATTTTCAAAAAATAGTTTTATATTGCAAATTTAATAACGAGTCTTTTTAATGTTTCAATGCATATGTCTACTCTAAAAAATTCTTTATTGCATTTGATATTTTAAAGAATTATAAGTGCTACAGTAGAGAAATTAAGAACCAACGAAGTAACTTATTGTAATTATTAAAAGTGCTTATATCTCATAATCTTGAAGGAAATAGTTGAACATGGGAATTTCTATTTTTTTGTTTAAATTTTTTATGAAGAATATATTGAATTCATTTAGTAAATCAAGAATTTCATCTAGTTATTTTGCTAAATTGGAGTTGATATAATAGATTTCTTCATTTAATACTTCTCTTACCTTGCAGTAAACTTTTTAATTTTATTATTAAGAGCCTTTCCACTAGTTTCCAAAGACCCAATAAATTGAATGGCTTAAAGTAAGCTACTTATGGTCATCTTCTATTAGCTATATCCAAGCTTAGATCATATTAAATTGATCATTCTTCTCAACCATGTAGTCTTTTAAGGTTGAATGAATTATTTAAAGTTAATTGTCTTATTTTGAATATAAAACTCTCAAGCCCTATTTATTAAAGAGAATTTTTTTATAAAAACTTTTTTTTTTTGGGGTACAAACGGGTGATCACACCAATCTAGGTTGAGTCAACCCCAATTTATCAGAATACAAAATTTGAGCAAGCACAGGCGGGCACGGATCACCCGGTATCCAGCACCATGGCCCTGAATGATGGGCAACTCGGGCAGCAATCCAGTTAGCCATTGAATTCGCTTCCCGATAAATGTGCCGAATCTGAACAGCATCAGCCTGGTGAAGCATAGACCGAATGTCACATAACATCGGGTTGGACAGAATAGGAGCGCTCAGATCCTGGCGGAGCCAACGCACCACAGTGATAGAATCACCCTCAATAATAAGCCTGCGAATACCTAGACTGCGTATGTCATAGGAAATACCAGCCCACGCCGCATGCAGTTCAGCAATCGGCACAGAAAGGTCGAGGATGCCAAAACTGCCAGCCGCAACCAAAGCACCATCAGGCCCACGGATAAGAAAAGCTGAACCAGCCAGACAACCACGAACACTGCCATCAAAATTGACTTTGACAAACCCTAGTGGAGGGGGTTCCCAAGAGATGAAGATCGTACGCTGGTGCGCTGCAGGGTCAGCAGGGGAACCCGAGATGCTAGGCTGTCAGAGTCAAAGGCAGACTGATGGAAAATATACTCATCTGAGAGAGAGTGAGCAGTCCTGACAATCCGGTGAGGAGGATCAGAAACATCAGAGAAAATTTGACGATTCCGAAATAACGAAAGCTGATAAGCAATATAGGCAGCCAAGGAGCTGGAACGACCAAAGTTCCGTCTGGTGTCCTGACGAATCATCGTAAGGAAGGAGGTGCAGCACTGAACACTACTCTCATCCCACAGGCTGTAACCCGCAATCTGTCATACCAATCTCACTCTGGCACAGGAAAATATAGCATGGTCAGCAATCTCGACCCCAGAACTGCATAGCGGGCAGGTAGGAGAGATCGCCATGCCCCTCCCAGAAAGTAGGGAACACGTATGAAGACAATCCCAAGCCATCTTCCAGATAAATAGACGAACTCTTGGGTGGATGGAAAGCCTCCAAATCCAGGACCCATCCATCGCATACCCCGACTGAGATCTGTAATCCTGCATGAAGTCCCGGATGGGCGCACGGGTCAAGCAGGACCTCCTCCATAATCTAATATCCGCAGTGTGATCATGGAAAAGAGGGATAGAGAGAATGCACTAGGAAACCTCCGCACCAAATAAAGAGTCAATAAGGGGGCCATTCCAGGCATTGTGATCCTAAATGATAAGGTCAGAGACTCTCATTCCAGTAGGGATGTCAGAACTGATAAAGGTAGGCCATCGAATCAACGGGGAATCAGCCAACCATGTATCCCTAAGGGTATCCATAGAGGTGCCATCACCAATTATCCACGACGTACGTCTAAGAACAGTCGGAGCATGACGATAGACCTCTTTCCAGAAGAAAGAGCCGGTATGAATAGACTGAGGTTGACTATGGGAGGACCAATCACCATATTTGGCACGCATGAACAAACTCCATAGGCATCTAGGATCTAGCAAGAATCTCGATGCGTCCTAGCAATCAGCGCCTCTTTTCTGACAATAAGGGAATGAATCCCAAGCCCGCCCTCCGATAAGGGCCTGCAAACAGAATCCCAAGCTCGTAAGTGAATCCCATGGCCTTCCTGCATGGAGCCCCATAGAAAATCTCTGAACCATCTCTCCATCCTTCTTAAGCAGGACAACGGAATAGCTGCATTAGAAAGGATATAGAGAGGAAGAGCAGTGAGAACAGATCAGATGAGGGTAAGCCTGGTCATCATGGATAACCCAGAGACTTGCCAACCATCCAGACGATCACGAACACGGCGCTCCAGATTGGTGAAATCCGAGCAGCGTGGCCGCCTTCCCGTAATAGGGACCCCCAGATAAGAAAGGTGATCAGCCTGAGCGGAAATACCCAAAATTTGCATAATGGAATCCCGAATAGAATATTTAGTCTTCGGACTGAAAGATATCATGGATTTAGCATTATTAACTTTCTAACCAGAAGCCCTACAGTAAGACTGGATCACTGAAGCAAAAGCAGAAGCATTGCTGGTAGTAGCCCTCCCCATAATATGTAATCATCAGCAAACAGTAAATGAGATAACGATGGCCCTTGGGGCCCAGGACTGTAAGGATCTAGGAGAGAAGCTTGCTGGGCCTGGTGAAAAGCTCTAGATAAGGCATCCGCAGATAGAATAAATAAGAATGGGGACATGGGACATCTCTGCCTAAGACCCACTGTAGAGTGGAAGTAGTCCGTCTGACCACCATTAATAATAATAGAGAAGGATGGCCGATGAACACAAGCCCTGATCCAAGCAATAAAAATCTCATCAAACCCAAACTCCTGAAGAGAGCGAAAAAGAAAATCCCAACATACTCTATTATAAGCTCTCTCCATGTCCAGCTTGACAGCCATTAGACACTGGCGACTAGGGGCTCTATGAAGATCATGCATCACCTCTTGAGTTAACAGGACATTATCAGAAATACACCGACCGGCCAGGAAAGCGCCCTGCTCAAGAGAGATCAGACGAGGAATCACCATCCTGAGCCGAGAGACCAGAAGCCGAGCACACACCTTATATAAGGTCGTACAAAGGCTGATAGGCCGAAAGTGGTGCAGCATAGAAGCATCGTGGCATTTCGGCACCAAAGTAACAAGAGTCCTATTCCACTCCAAAGGAATCGATCTGGTCATAAAAACAAGCTGAATAGCCTGCTCAACATCCTGACGCACTATAGTCCAATAATGCCGAAAGAAGAGAGGAGGAAACCCATCCGGACCAGGGGCCTTATCGGGGCCAAGGTTCCAAAGGGCCAGCCGAATCTCCTCTAAAGTAATCGGACTGGTAAGGGCCGCATTCTCAGCCACCGAGACCTTAAAGGGGGATGCCATTGGACACACAAAGGAGCCGTCCCCAGAGAGCTCAGTCCACCGAGAACAAAAAAATTGGAAAAGCTGGTCCGAAATTCCCAGAGTGGATTCCTGAACATTCCTCGAATCATCAATAAGCCACCGGATCCGATTAGCCGCTCGGCGCTTTAAGGTGATCTGGTGGAAGAATCTAGTGTTCTGATCACCCTCCTTGATCCACTGAATTCGGGATCGTTGACTCCAATAGGTCTCTTGCTGATGAAGAAGGGAATGGTGGAGGCCAAGACTGGAACGAAGAGTAGCCAGATCAGAGTCCTGAAGATAGCCAAGACGGTCTTCCTTATCTTGAAGAGAAGCAATAACAAACTCCACCTCCTCAACTCGTCTAAAGATGTCACCAACCTCCTCCCGATTCCATCTGGACAGTCTACGCCTGGCAAGTTCCAACCGGCGAGACAGGCGATAAGTGGCATTACCTCTGATAGGAATATGCCACACTTGAGAAATAAGGGACCAAGTAGCAGGATAAGAAGTTCAGAATTTCTCAAATTTAAACTGAGCTCGGCGCTGATCATCCACATTAGTAGATATAAGAATAGGACAGTGATCAGAGGCGATCCTGGTCAGATGAGAGACAGTAGTTTAGGGAAAAAGCTGAAGCCATTTAGCAGTGGCCAAAGCCCTATCCAATCTTTCCCACACTCTGGAAGACCCATGACGATTGTTGCACCAAGTGAATTGAGCCCCCTGAAAACCCAAGTCCAAAAGATTTGCAGAAGCAATGAAAGAACGGAACTCAGAAATGCCCGAAGACTCCACAAACTGCCTACCACCTCTTTTTTCATTGGCTCCCGTAATACAGTTGAAATCCCCAGCAATCAGGGAAGGAACACCCTGAGTAAGCACTGACAAGAGCTCATCCCAGAGAACACGACGGACTCTGAAGTCAGTACTCGCATAGATACCAGAAAGAAGCCAGGGGGCCGACGATCCCTCCGAGATAACCAAAGCCACCTGCTGCTCGCACTGGTGAAAACCCTCAACTCTAATGTCAGCAGCACGCCATAAGGCCAAGATGCCACCAGATAAACCATCAGACTCTATAGCATAGGAAGACCACGATCTAGATATCTGTCTCCTAACACGGGCCAAACTCTGCCCTGACAGCCGAGTCTCTAGCAAAACACATATATCACATTTATGAATTTGCATGAGCCTCCCAAAAGAGGAGCGAAATGATGGTTTCAAAGCTCCTCTAACATTCCATATAATAAGCTTCATTTAGATCGGGGAGAGCCCACCCGATCCCCAATCATCTCAGTATCAGGAGGACTACTATCAATAGGCCCTCCTGCCTGAGTCACCTGGACTTTACTGTCCATATTAACACCGTCCACCTCAACCTGTATGGCCTTCTTGAGTAGACAGACAACATCGTCATGAGAACGATGCTCCGGGGGAAGCAACTGTGAAACCTCAGCACATGCACCTGGGGGCTGAACATCCGAAGCTTGGGTCACTAGGGACCCTTGAGCAGCCAGAGCCCCGACCTCCTTCGGCACCTTCAGCGATGCAGAAAAAGTGAAAGTGGGATCCAACCCTTGTTTATCAGCATCATTGATTTTCCCCTTACCTTTAGAGGTTAAAGGACCAATCCTCGGATTCGGGGTTCCACCGGACGGGCCCTCTTCAATGGCTCCAGATTAGCTTCCCTCTGGGATTTCGGCCTCCTAGCCCATTTATCAGATCCCAAGAGGGCAAAGGGATTAGTAGAAGTAATGGATGGCTTAGTCTTCAGAGAATTTTCAGGCATCCCATAGCCCTCAGCCAGGACCGGCATAGTGAACAGGGATTGGCACGCACCCTTCACAGCCTGCAACCCCTCCTCCACAGCTTGATTGCCCGAGTCTCCTGCAGGGGGCCCTTGAGTGGAACCCTCCATGTCCACACCCAAACAACCCTGCTACTCCCTGGAGCTAGCCACAGACCCCTTCGCACCAGAGGTTTGAAACTTCCTGCGAGCCATCTTCTTTGGGAATTGCCGGCCATCAACAACGTTGGGAGACGACGATGCAGCAGCCTTCTGGAACTTCAAACCCGAGTCCACAGCTGCCGGTTGGGGAGATCTCCGACGCCGGATCGCAGACATCCAGGGTCCATAGAGCGGAGAAGAAGAAACATGGGTCTTCACTGAATCAGAGGGACAACCCTCAGCCGGATGCAGAGCACCGCACAAGGTGCAGAATCCTTCAAGATGTTCAAAGATAAATGGCTGCCAGAAGGGAAGTCCTGTACCGTGCACCCTCACCCCCGGCCGCAGCAGCTTCCTCAGGTCTACCTGGATGCAGGCACGGGCGTAACCACCACGCTTCTTCTCCTTGGTTTCTGAATCAAGGAAGACAAACCTCCCTGCAACAGCAAGGATGGAGCTCAATATGGTCTCAGTCCAGAATTCCATAGGGAGAGACGGCAGCCGTATCCATAGAAGAGCAGAGGACAACGACGATTCCGATGGGATGAATTCAGGCTTCCAGTCCTCAATTGCTATGACCTGCCCATTTACAACCCAGGGATTTCCAAGCACCATCAATTTTGCTGCTGGATCAGAGAACCTAAGCAGAACATGACGGTGGGCCAAGCTGATCGGTTCTATCAAACCAGCAACTCCAGCGCGTCGAAGCTCCCGCACGATGGCTTCAAGCGGAATCCATCGCGATAAGCTCCGAGCGATTACGGCCTTGGATCCCCACTAAGAGATTTCCTCCTCCAATGCCTGAATAGGGGCCTGGACAACATCCGGAAAAAGACGAACAAGCTCGGAAACAGTCGCCAGAGAGGGAGACAAAGACACCCACTCAAACCGACTGCCTAGCGTGCGATTCCCTATCTTTCCTCCCTCCTTACTCCCATCCAAGCTCACCGGAATGGCATTCGACAGTGGCACCATCGTCGGACAAGAAGCCAAGACCAACCGGAGAAGATCACCGGAGATCGGACACAGCCATGCCGCAGGCACTAATCTTAAAGCAAACCCAAAAACAGTCTTCAGGGAACTGAAATGCACGAACCTTAAAGCAAAACACGATAAAAACTTTTGGATTGTAGAGAATAGAAGTTGTCAGATTTCAGCTTTTTACTTGTTCAAAGGATACTTCTTATCTTTTGGGTTATTTACCCCTGGATGATAGGTTTATCAAGATTGATGTTTATTTTTAATTCTATAATCCTATAATAAATCACATAAAAAAAACCGAAAGTGAGTAGCTTTTACTTTGAAATGCTCTACCAAGAAATAAAAAAAAAAGTATATTAGAAATTATTGATTTAATAAATTATATTGAAATTTAGAAGTTACCACTTCTACATGGCAAAATCCTCTACTTTGATAATATAGTAGTTCTTTTGAGGATCATTTCATACTATAAAATTAAATATTAGTGATTATTCCTTGAAATCATTAATCTTTTATTTTAAAATCCCACTATAACAATAATTAGATGCATCGGTTTTTATAATATTGAATGTATTTGGCATAGTATGTTTTAGAGAAGGTAGGTATTTTACTTTTTTTTTCTTTTTCTTTTTCTTTTATCTGCACTTCAATATGTTGATACATTCAATTAGGCATGTTTAATCCTTTTTTTTGTCCTTAAAAAAAATTATAATCTTTATTTCAATAGGATACTTGTTAGCAAATTGAATAATGTTATTGAATAGCTATTTGGAATCATTTTACTTTCTTAGTGGAGATAATAAATTTATTTTTTTAAAAAGTTCACCATTCATGATTTTTTTTGAAATTTAAATGATTTTTTTTTAAAGCAAAAGGATATAAGATATAAGTTTTGAAATATGAGTGTTGCTGCCGGAATCTGTCCTCCGACTCGGGTGCGGTCGGGCTGCAGCGCGGGCTCTCCGTCTGGGTGGACCTGCAAAACAGTCTTCATGCGAGAGGCGTTGGGGGTGGCCCTCTGCGGAAGATCCTTCGACGCTCAAGTTAGTGGAGATCAGCAATCAACAGAAATGGAGAGAAGGCTCTCGCTGAAGAGTCCCTCCAGGGCTCTGAGCAGAGCAGAGCGCTAATGGAGAAATCTAAGGTAGAAGGAGAGAGAGAGGGTTCCAGTGAGCTAGTGTGCGCATACCTGAGGAGTCGGTAGACAACTCTATTTATAGAGGATCACTTGATTTCCTGGGGGCATCGTGGGTCTGAAAGTCGTTAGGATCTGAATCCAGTTTGTTATGAGGCCGGTAGGATTCGTATCTTGTTGGTTAGAGGATCGACGGCTAGGAGAGCTCGTTGATGTCTCGAGATGTGGTGACGAGATAGGCTCCAAGGCCCTAGGCCACTCTTGTGGGTCCTAGGTCACTCCTGGATATGATTTCTGTTTGAAATCTCACGAATTCGGGTTCTCCTGTGTCGAATTCCGCAGAGGCGCAGATATCGCTCGGGTTAGGCTGAGCGATGGGAGAGATCAGCTAGAGGGGCTAAAAGATGATATAGCTCGGCTGGGGCCGAGAGAAGATATAGCTCGGCTAGGGCCAAGAGACGATATAGCTCGGCTAGGGCCGAGAGAAAATATAGCTTGGCTGGGGCTGAGAGAGGATATAGCTCGGCTTGGGCCGAGAGACGACATAGCTCGGCTGGGGCCGAGAGACGACATAGCTCGGTTGGGGCCTAGAGATGACATAGCTCGGCTGGGGCTGAGAGAGGTGGTTCGCGTCTTGGGAGTCCTCGGCTGGGGCCAAGAGAGGTGGTTCGCATCTTGGGAGTCCTTGGTTCGGCGAGGGGCTAAGGCGCCCCAACTTATCGAGACTGACTTATCTCGGGCGAGCGTCGCATAGTGGACAGGAATCAGGGCTAGCCCTAGCCATGTGCACAATTATTAACACACAGCGATTTTACCCCTCAACACATGCCCCCCACTCCCTAGTTCGAAACGTAAGTTCGGGCGTAGGGAGTATAATTCCAGGTGACATGACTTGAATGGAGGGATCCGGGTTTGACAGCCTACGTAATGATGCCCTATTTAATGCAGCGCGACCACCGTGCCTTTGTGAGATGTGCCTTTGCAGGGCACGTCACATAAGGCTCCTTTGAAATAGCGGTTGGGAAATTGACACATAGAAAATCTTGGTTTTTATGACGTCCGCAATGGCGGTTCCGGGCATCTCGGTTGGGACGCCCTATCTTTCTCTTAAGGCGGTTTCTTTGAGGGAAAGCAAAGTCGAAACGGCGCCGTCCCTGTTCACAGCGCTCTGTCATTCTTCTTTGGAGAGCCTTGTTCTTTGCTTCCTCTATAGTTTCACTCGGTGCCTCTCTCGGCCAGCAGGATGATGAGCCCCAATGATATGGTTTTGGAGATTGCCGTCGAGGATTTGGAAAGAATATGCCAAAAGTATGGCATTCCTTCGAATATTATTCTGTCATTGTCGGTGCCCGAACATA
Organism: Calamus simplicifolius; assembly: GCA_900491605.1. NCBI lineage: Eukaryota > Viridiplantae > Streptophyta > Magnoliopsida > Arecales > Arecaceae > Calamus > Calamus simplicifolius. Next base: position 846,923 of record UESW01004169.1, on the reverse strand, counting down.
GGGTTTCGCAAGATCTGGAGCACGTGGTCTTCCTTTATGAAGACAGTCTGAAGGTGGGCCTTCGATTTTCCCTTCACCCCTTGGTGAAGGAAATCATGAGATTCTACAATATTTGCCCGGCGATGGTGGCTCCCAATAGTTGGCGCTGCGTCATCGGGTTTATCTCAATGTGCAGCTGGATTTAGGTAACGGCGACGCTTCCTCTCTTCCGTGCCTGTTATTATTTGATGTCTGGGAGGAAATCAGAGTGGCCTTATATTGGACCTCGGAGGTCTTTCAAGACGATAACAGATAAGCCATCGTCTATAAAGGAGTGGAAGGTCAGGTTTTTCATTGCCGAGGGGAACATCGGCTCCGATTTTTCCCAGGGATGGGGAAACTTTGTTCGAGATGTGAAAGCACATCCGACTCTATCTGAGCAGGAGAAGGTGGACTTGGAGGTCCTTCGCGACGGTAGGATGTTTTAGGCCAATGATTTACTGTCGGAGGAGGCTCTTTTCGCCGCCAGGCTTAGCCTCCTTGACCCGCATAGTAAGTTTCTTTCCTTTTTCCATCGATTTTGTTCGAGCGAGTATGTCTTGGTCTGACCGCTTGCTCTCTGTTCCCGTAGCCAAGAAGTTTGAGCTATCGGACCGTGTCAAGAAAGGGTTTAGCAAGCGCCCGAGGGAGAGCAGTGGAGGGGAGAAACGCAAGCCCGAGAAGTCGGCTTGTTTTTCTGAAGAGCGCTCGCCAGAGGTTGAAGCAGTCGCGGTGGAGGAGCTGAAAGCAGAGGAGGATACAGAGAGGACTGCTGAGGTCCCCTGTCCTCTAGTGGTGGAAATAGTAGATAGCTCAGATGAAACTCCGTTGGCTTGTCTGGGAGCCTCTTCTTTTGAAGACGAGCCAGTGGGTGGTATGGCGGAGGTCGGTGCCTCTAAGGGCCCTCCTCCGAGCGAGGAAATGCCTTTGGCCTTGGCGAGAGGACAGGAGGGATCTAGAGGCGGCGATGTAGGGCCGGCTGTAGTGGAGGCTCAAAAGGAGCCTACGGCTGGAGAACTTCCTCCTGGAGTGGTTGGAGAGATTGGTGAACAGACCGAGGCATTGGCGGAGCCTGTGAAGGAGGAGCAGGTACCCATGATTGAGGGAAGGAGCTCGGACAAGGGGAGAGAGCAAGGTAAAGGTCTTGCGGCTGAAGCTTCTTCCACCAAAGTTTCGGGTAAACCGGCGCCTGGGCTGGCCAAGTTATCCGAGGCATCCCAGGTTAGTATTCTGCTGAGGGAGGCCGAGAGGGTAAAGGCTCCTCAGTCGGAGGTCGTCCGGACCGATCCTTCGGACGGCGACGGTCAGCCCGGTGGCTCGGAACCAGCCGTCGAGGCGGCGTTTGCGGCCCTGATGAGGTCAGCACTGTACCCGAGCATAGGTCCCTCGGCGAATGAGTTCGCAGACCTAGATATGGTTGATGCTGTGTTTGGCCAGCGGGGCATGGCGATGGAAGCCCATCTTCTCCCCGAGATCAACAATTCTACCCTCATTGGGCTAGCCAGGTCCTACATCTCCCGGGTGTGTCATTATTCCCGAGTAGTGAATGCTTTCTAGTTAGCTTGGTCGCTCTCTTCTTACTTGTGCTTCATTCTGCAGAGTGCTTTGATCACCAGGGCGCTGTGCTGGCGCTTGAATCTGGCGACAGGGGCCAGTGCCCAGGCCAGGAGAGTCAGCGCTGAGCTTCGATCGTGGGCGGAGGCGTCTGATACGTTTAAGCAAGCTCTAGGTACCGCCAACGAGAATTTGGCAAAGATGAGGGTGCTGCATCAGGCCACCCTAGATGACGCATCCAAGCTGAGGCTCGAAGTTAAAGAGCTACGAGGGCTCCTGGTGAGGTATGATGACGCATGCCTGGAGTTATCGCGGATCAAGTCTAAGCATGCTGGAGAAATGGAGACTGTCAAGAAACAGTTTAGTGAGAGCCTAGGCAAGCAGAGGAGAGAAGCCGTCGAGGAGAGAAATCGCCTGAACAGAATGCTTGGCGAGTTGGAGGAGAAGGTGCGGCAGCTCAACCGCGGTATAGCTGACAGAGATGACAGGATCAAATGGCACCAAGAAAGGTTAACCCAGCTCGATAGCAAGCTCACCCAGGCCTGGGGAGAAGTTGACAGTAGGCCATCGAAGACCAGCGATCTCAAGTGCAGGATCGAGCAGGTTAAGGTTGATAAATTGAGGGCTTTAGATGAGGTCAAAGAGTTGACCCAGAAGTTATCCCGGCAGGAGGAGGAGGTATGGTACTACCCCTTTTTGGCTTCCCTTGCTAGCTCACCACAGCACTGGCTAACTTTGTTTTTTGCAGATGAAGAAGGCGGAGCTGGAGAATCGGAGCCATATGTGGACCTTGCAAGAGGAATTGGCATCCAGCCGAGAGAGGAGCTCAGAGCTCGAAAGGCGGGTCGCTGAGACCGAGGAGCAGATTGGCTTGCTGCGGAGCCAAACTGCTGGAACTGAGGGGCATGTCGCTTTACTTTGAAATCAAGCTGCTGAAGCCAAGATGCGGCTCGCTCTGCTGAGGGGCGAGCAAGATGTAAATTGTGCCGATGCCTTCTAGCTTAGGGTGGAGGACGTTCGAAGCAAAATATCCAAGGAGCATTCAGAATGGGACTTCTCTTTCTTGGATGTTGAAACCTCTGAGGCTTGTACCCCAGGAGCCGAAGAGGATGAATACGATGATGCTCCGGACGTCGACCTCGACGCTATTCTGAATGCTAGTGAGGCTGCGGTGTAACATCCTAAAAACCTTGTAATTTATGGTAATTTTCATTTAAAATGAAAGTCAGAAAGTTTCAGTGAAATGTGGGTGTGTTGGCCTTTTGATAAATGTAAAGAGAAGAAATTTTAGAGTAAATAAGTATATTTCTGAATGTTAATGAGTTTGATTTAAGAAATTGAGAGACTTAAGTTTTAATGGGTTTAAATCACAAGAAAAATCAAGTTTAGTTTGAGTTTTATCCTAAAATGATGTTTTTAGTAGTTGGAGTCGACACTATTTGGAGTGGAGTCGACTCTGGCACGGTTTTAAACTTTCGGCACGCTTTGGAGTCGACACCTATTTTTCTGGAGTCGACACCTATATTTCTGAGCCGACACCTATTTCTGCTGGAGCCGACTCCAAGACGGCAGGTTTTTCTGAGTTAAATCTTGAGAATTTCATATTTATTCCGTTTCAAGTCCGATTTGGATGCCGTTTGAACCGTTGGATTTCTAAAATCGAGTTCTTCAAGCTGTAAAGTCTTTTCTTAGAAATGTTACATAAAAGTATTAATTTAAGTAAAAATGATAATCTGGGCTATAAATCGATTAAAAAAATGCTATGTCAGGGGCAAAATGGGAAAAGGCTCCGATGTCAATTGCTAATTGTGTTAAGGGCAACTTGGAAAGAAAATCTAAGGGCAAAATATCATGGTTATAAGTGAGCCACGTGTTTTCTAAAAAGCGTGCGTTAAGAGTGTTTGAGGGCAAAAGGGGAATTTGGCATGCCTTAACCCTTAAGTTTCCCATGACTTGGTCCCCAAGTCATTAGAGAAAAAGGGAAAAACGTGGGTTCAGCCAGAGAAAAGAAAGAAAGAAAGAAAGAGAGAAAGAAGAGGAGAAAAGAGAGGAAGAGGAAGAAGAAGGAGGAAGAAGAAAGGAAGGGAAAGGGAAGCTTGGGGTTTGTGCTCGACTCCAGGTAAGCTATAGCTTCCCTAGATCTTGTGACTTTAGAGAGGGTAATAGTTCCATGTATGCATGCATGCCGTGAATACCAGAGTTGAGTACCAGTCCAGAGGAGTAACCTACTAAGGTGAGTGGGTTTCTCATCTAGCAATGAGAAGTTAATTTGAGCTAGTATAATGAGATTAATACCTAGTTGTGGTATGTTATGTTTAGCAGAGTATTATGTATGTTTTAAATATGAGAAATGAGAACCTAGTATATGATATTCTGATAAATGAGTTTTGAGCATGAGTTTTAAGCATAAAGAAATAAGCATGAGTTTCGAGCATGAGTTTTGAGCATAAACACATAAGCATGAGTTTCGATGAGGGATTTTTAATGTATACATGGCATATTTGCATGATAAAGCTTTACAAATGATGTATGTATCATACTGAGCATCAGGCAGCTAGGGGCTGATCACCCTTTAGACTGTACTGTAGCATGAGCATTGCACACTACTATCGAGCCGGCACCTCCTTGCGAACAGATCGTACGATGAACCCCAGAATCAGGGGTGAGTGCACGCTTAACCAGGCCAGTGGGGCTGGTTGTGAGCAGCCCGTGGGGGCATGAATCATAGCTCAGTGGAGCTGATTACTATATATAGCCCGTGGGGCAGAGAGAAAACCCGAGGTTCCAGGGTTAAGGAACAAAGCACTTTGCCGGGTGAACCGCACGGGTAAGGGGTGCTATTTGTGCGGGGATCCTGTTGCTAGTCACGCACCCGATGAGAGTACACCTATGGGAGGGCGACTGTAGGGTGGTACCTCAGAGGCATTACACACACAGCCCAGCATCATGAGATTTAAAAGCATATGTTGTGATATAAAAAGGGCCAGTGGGCCAGTAGTTATCCCGAGAGGGAGAGTTTACTTGAGATGCCAATGGGCAATCAGATTCCGGTGGGAGTCTGAGAATTTAATAAAGAAGTCTGGGTTGTAGATAGAATGCATATTTTTATATTGTAATGCATGGATTTTTATCTTAATGAGTTATCTTTCAGTAAAAAGTTATTGTAGAGTATTTCAGTACTGATATGTTATTTGAAGAATAAGCTACATTTTATTTTATCTGATATCATGTTAAAAATGTACTTTGACTTGTACAAGCTAAATAGTATCAGCATACGATTGAAATTAAGAGGTTATGGTTCTCTATTTCTCCATAGTTAGATGGTTATCCAGTCACTGGGACTTAGGTCTCATCCCTCTATGATTTAAATGTTCTTTCAGATCAGTGAGTATTTCTGCCAGGATCACAAGATAAGCAGGACAGAACCCTTAGCTGGTGAAGCTTGCTTGGATGCAAGGGTGTATAGATGCTAGCCTTGTATATTGAGACAATGTGGATTGATATTTGTATTTGTATATGTGTATGTGTATAGTGAGATGTAATGATGTTTTAGACCTTTTGGGATATGAATATGAGACTTATGTTTTGGAGAAAATTATGAGCATGATGTGTGCACTTATGATTTTGATGTCGATTGTGAATGTGATCTTGTAAACTGCCTGAGGAATGTCATGAAAAATATTATCTGAGCAGGTTGATGCTTAGTGTTGATTGAGTGATTTGTGTATATAATTGAGATGAAAATGAAAAGTTTTTAACAGGATGTGTTTTCGTGTGTCTGCCACTTATGATAATTAGTTGGGGTTCTCTAGCTCTTTATGGAGCGCTACATAAAGACTAGTAAAACTCTATCCGATTACCACAAGTGTGCAGGTGTGCTGTCGGTGGCCCCAGAGAGGAGGGGGAGCTGACAAGTTTTGGTATCAGAGCCCTGAAGGACGCATAAATCCTACGCCGAGGAAAAGACAACCTATTGAAGTGGGAAAGCGAGCCAGGCTTCCCCCGAGAGTTGTTGAGGGCACTGCTCGGACTAATCAGCTTCTGACCCCTAGAGAGTTAAAGTAGACTCTTGCCTTTTTTAGACATGTAGTTTGGTCTGGATTTTCAATGAATAGGCCCTCGAGCCTATTTGCTTGCCTTTTAGTCAATCTTTTTATTGCTATTCCTTTCGACTGTGACAAGTTAGACTTGTTCGCGCCGTTTGGTCGATTTAGTTCAGATTTAGATGAATGTCTTGGTCAAGGCCGAGGTATAGGAATAGCTCGGCTGGGGTGAGGAATGTGGAAGCCAGAAAGTTAGGGGCTCTGGAGATTCCAGAACTACTGATCCTATTCAGGCCGGGCATGGCTGCAGAGGATCGAGAGAGTATTTGATGGTGATGGGATGCTCTGAGGAGCAGAGGCTGAGTATTGCCACCTTTTTACTGGAGGGTAGAGCCCAGAGTTGGTGGAGATCTATTCAGGGCAGGCAGCCCCAGGGAGTGGAGTTGACATGGGAAAATTTTAGAAGAGAATTTCATCAGCAATATTATTCTGAGATTTATAGGGATCAGAAGAGGAGGGATTTCCTTTGTCTGACTCAGGGGAGGATGTCCGTGGCAGATTATGAAGCCACTTTTGTGGAGTTATCTCAGTTTGCTAGGGCCTTGGTGGCTGATGAGAGGGAGAGATGTCGACTATTCCAGGATGGATTGAATCTCCCTATTAAAGCCAAGACCTGTATGCAGACCTATAATAGTTACTCTGAGTTGGTGCAGGGAGCACTCAAAGCCGAGGAGATTGAAAAAGAATATATGAGTAGGAGGCAGGATAGAATGAAAAGAAGTGCTCCTAGTTATTCTTCTGCTCCGGAGGGACTCAGCCATTTAAGAAACCCCAGAGGACTGGACAGTTTTATTCTGGGTTTAGAGCCCCTGGTGATGTGGGCACACTACAAGAAAATAATGAAATAGTGACGCAATTTTAGCGGCGCAAAGATGCGTCGCTAAAATTGTGACTACATTGCGACGCCTCCGCGTCAAAAAAATTGCGACGCAAATAGCGACGCATTAGCAACTCAATAAATCATAAAATTAAAAAAATAATTTTTAAATTTAGCGACGTAAAAATGCATCATAATATTTATAAAATATATTTTTTAAAATATTATTAAAGGAATAAAATATTGCGACGCAGCTAAGTGCGTCGCAATGTTTTTTAAAAAATTAATTATGTTAAATAGCGATGCATTAGCGATGCAATAAATATAAAATGAGAAAAAATATATTTAATATAGCGATGCAAAAATTACATCGCAAATATTAATAAAAAAATTAATTTTTATAAATATAATTATGAAATAAAAATATTGCGACGCAACTCAGTGCGTCGCAATANCTGGCTCCCTAGCGGTCTCCTCCAACTCCGGCGTCTCCTCTCGATTGAGGTAAGCCCTCCCATTCTCTTCCAAAATTTTTTTTTGTAAAAATTTTCATCCGGCCACGGCCAAGACCATGGCCATCTTCTCCGGCCACGGCCGCTGCCGTGGCTGGCAGTGGCCTGGCCACGGTGGCCAGGCCACTGTCAAAAAAAAAAAAATTTGTAACAGGGGAGGGGGGAAAAACCCCCCCCCCCCCATTTTGTCTTCTCCAGCCACGGCCGTGGCCGCGGCCGGAGAAGCCGGCCACGGCCGCTGCCGTGGCCGTCTTCCGGCAACGGCGCTGCCATGGCCGGCAGTGGCCCGGCCACGGTGGCCAAGCCACAGTCAAAAAAAAAAAAAAATGGCTAACAGGGGGGGTGGGGAAAACCCCCCCCATTTTGTCTTCTCCGGCCACGGTCGCTGCCGTGGCCGGCAGTGGCCTGGCCACGGTAGCCAGGCCACAGTCAAAATTTTTTTTTTTTTTTGTAACAGGGGGGTGGGGAAAACCTCCCTCCATTTGTCTTCTCCGGCCACGGCTGCTGCCGTGGCCGGCAGTGGCCTGGCCATGGTGGCCAGGCCACAGTCAAAAAAAAAAAATTTCTTGTAACAGGGGGGTGGGGAAAACCCCCCCATATTGTCTTCTCCGGTCACGGCCGCTGCCGTGGCCGGCAGTGGCCTGGCCACGGTGGCCAGCCACGGTGGCTTGGCCACAGTAAAAAAAAAAAATTTGTAACAGAGGGGTGGGGAAACCCCCCCCCATTTTGTCTTCTCCGGCCACGGCCGCTGCCGTGGCCGGCAGTGGCCTGGCCATGTGGCCACGGCAGCGCCTGGCCACAGTGGCCAGGCCACAGTCAAAAAAAAATTGTAACAGGGGGGGTGGGGAAACCCCCCCCCCCCCAATTTTCTCTTCTTCGGCCATGGCCGTGGCCGCGGCCGGAGAAGCCGACCACGGCCGCTGCCGGAGAAGCCGGCCACGGCCGCTGCCGTGGCCGTCTTCTTCTGCCATGGCCGTTGCCGTGGCCGGCAGTGGCATGGCCACGGTGGCCAGGCCACAGTAAAAAAAAAAAATTTATTGGCTGTTACAGGCGGGGTGGGGAAAACCCCCCCCCCCCATTTTCTCTTCTCCGACCACGGCCGCTGCCGTGGCCGGCAGTGGCCTGGCCACGGTGGCCAGGCCACAGTAAAAAAAAAAAGGCTGTTACAGGCCCCCCCCTCCCTTGACCTTCTCCGGCCACGGCCGCTACCGTGGCCGGCCGTGGCCTGGCCACGGTGGCCAGGCCACAAAAAAAATAAAAAAAAGTCTTTTATAGGGGGTGGGGAAAACCCCCCCTTTATCTTCTCGGGCCACGGCTGTAGCCGCAGCCGGAGAAGCCGGCCACGGCACCAGTGGTCAGGACAAGAGGATGCATTACTTTCCTCTTACCCCCACACCTGCAGAGATTATACAGATCTGAGGTAATAGCTGCTGATATGAGATGGCATGCCGAACATGAATCTAAAGAGGATGAAATGCGGCATCCATCAGATTCAAAGGCTTGGAAGCATTTCAATGAAAATCATCCTGATTTCGCTGAAGATATAAGGAATGTGAGATTAGGTCTTTGTACCGATGGCTTCCAACCATTTGGTCAAGCGGGGCAACAGTATTCATGTTGGCCTATGATACTGACGGTATATAACCTTCCTCCATGGAAGTGCATGAAAGATACTGCAATGTTTTTAATCATTTTGGTTCAGGACCATCAAATCCAAAGGAAAAGATTGATGTCTTTCTGAAACCGTTGGTGGCCGAATTAAAATTGTTGTGGGAAAGAGGAGTTGTAGCCTACGACATTTCTATGAAACAGAATTTCATCATGAGAGCTGCTTTGATATGGACAATAAGTGATTTCCCGGCATATGCAATGTTGTCTGGTTGGAGCACTGCTGGACGTCTGGCATGCCCTCATTTCATGTATGATTCGGATGCATTTACATTGCAGAAGAGTGGTAAGCAGTCATTGTTTGATAACCATAGGAAGTTTTTATCCCCAAATCATCCTTACAGGTGTAACTTGATCGCCTTCCGGAAGAACAAAGCAGTCACAAAATTCGCCGAACCGGTTAGGTCCGGCACGGATATATTTGATACTATAGAGCATTTGGGGTTGATGTATGCATGGGAACCGGATGCAGATAGAATAAATGGCCGTATATGTAAAGAACATAACTGGAAGAAGCGAAGTATATTTTGGGATTTGCCTTATTGGAGCACAAATCTCATCCGGCACAACTTGGATGTTATGCATATCGAGAAAATTTTCTTTGATAACATATTTAACACAGTGCTAAACATCCCGGGAAAAATAAAAGATACTGCAAAGTCAAGAGAAGAACTTAATTAGTACTGCAGAGAGGTGATTTGAGAAGGAGTGCCGACGGAACCTATCCTAAAGCCTGTTACACTCTTGACAGAAATTCACGAGAAGTTTTATGTAACTGGCTTAGAGGGTTAAAATTTCCAGATGGTTATGCCTCAAATATCTGTAGGTGTGTGGACATGCATAAGCTCAAGTTGTTCGGTATGAAGAGTCACAACTGCATATTTTCATGCAACGGTTATTACCTGTAGCTTTTCGTGAGTTGCTTCTGCAACATGTCTGGAAGGCAATTACGGAGCTCAGCTTGTTCTTCAAGGAGTTATTTGCCGCAGTCATTACTTCTGCATCCATGGCAAGGCTTGAGGAGGAAATTCTAATTATTTTATGCAGCTTGAGCGAATATTTCCTCCCAGTTTTTTTGACTCAATGGAGCATTTACCGATTCACTTGCCATACGAAGCGAGCATAGCTGGTCCCGTGCAGTATCGCTGGATGTATCCTTTTGAGAGGTACATATACATCATTAAGATATGTTGACATTTCAAATATTATTTCATTGCAAGAAAATTGGTTAATTTTTTGTTTCAACTTTACATATAGGTATCTTAAGAAGTTAAAAAATAATGTGCGTAATAAGGCAAGGGTTGAATGTTCTATATGCAATGCACACTTGGTCGAAGAAGTTTCAGCTTTTGCCTCGCATTACTTAGAGGGTCACGTCCACACGAGGAGCCGAAATCTTGGTCGTAACGATGACGTATGTGTGGACGAAGGAGAACCTAATGACGGTAGAATATCAATTTTTAAAGGCATCAGCCGTTCATTTGGTGGGTAGAAGTCAAGAAATCTTAGCGATATGGAGTATAATGCAGCACATTATTACATCCTAATGAACTGTAGAGAAGTCGATCCATATATTGAGTAAGTGTATACTTCAATGCTTAATTAAAATTTTAATTTAAATTATAATATACCATAATATTTAATTGCTAACATCAGTTTTCATCCTTTTCATCCCATAAGGATGTTTTGTGATAGACAACGACAGGTGAATCCCGACATCAGTCAAGTTGCAATTGGGCAGAAATTAGAAACGGAGTTTGCTTACTGGTTTTATGAATTTGTGAGTAGTATCACTCAATCAATTTCAATAATGGCTTTATTTTTTGAATTGGATGTGAATAGCTTATTAATTTATAGGTAAACGGTCCATGGTCCACAACCGACAATATTTTCATTAAATGTCTATCGCAATGGCCATTGAAGACCGTAACAACCTCTACTGGCTATTTTGTAAATGGGTACAAATTTCAGATTGAACGATTAGCAGCTTCAAGAGGCACGCAGAACTAGGGCGTGTGTGTTAAAGGAGAAAGTGTTGGAGCAAATATGCAGGATTATTATGAAAAGTTAGTAGAGGTGGTTGAAGTTGAATATCCCGGTTGGCCTATGAAACGAACTGTATTGTTTCGTTGTGATTGGTTCGATCCGATAGTTCCTATGGGCAAAAGGGTTCATAACGACTACAATTTGGTTGAAGTGAACTATCGACGAAGATTGCAAAAATATGACCCATTCATCCTTGCATCCCAAGCTCAGCAAGTCTTTTACTGCGGATATCCAAGTTTGCACAACAGAAAGCGAGATTGGTGGGCCATTTCTAAAATCGTCCCACGTTCAACAATCATATTAGAGGAGAGTTCATCAAGTCAATCAGCCGAGTGCCCTGCATTTCAAGAGGATGAGATGGAAATGCATGCAATTGAGGACGACACAAGGGCTCCTGAAACATCACTTAGAGATCCAAATGGTGATGTCCTAGAAATTGCGGATGCAAATGTTCGGTTTCCTTCCGATGATAATGAAACTGAATCGCAGTCCAATACGGCATTGGATGTTGAACCAACATTTCACGAAACAAATGACACCGATTAAACATAGAGGGTTTTTAAAATTTAACTTTTTTTTATAAGTGTTAAATTTTTACATAGTCAATCATTAATCGTAATTTAATTGTATGAATCTTTAGTATTTTCAATATGACGGGAAGAGGTAGATCTACCGACGACAGACGGAGTGAGCAGGGACGTAGCCCTGCTGCATCAGATCACATGAGCGTCGGAGATGGAGAGTTCGGATCTTCAGCAGTCGCACAGCCTTCGATCTCTCCAGCAGTATTATCATCCAGCCGATCGGCATATACCTCCGAGAGTTCTTCCACCATCGGCTGCACCGTACTTCGACTTGATGCTCAGGGGCTGTAAGTATATACTAATTAAAATATATGTTTATGTTTTTAAGTCAATTACTTATAAACATGCATTTTTTTAATAGATTTATTGAGCAGCATCATGTATCTAGCCACATTAGCGCCGTATTTCAGAGGCGTGCAGATCCCAGTGGCTACGATTGGCACCATGTATCTCCAGCCACGAGGGAGTTTTATTTTTCTGAGTTTTAGGTAAACTTAAATACAATTTATCACTATATAAAATTTCTTAATCTTAATAAATTCAGAAACTAACTGTTTATTTTAATGCAGAAAAAGTTTACGTGGGATCCTGCCAGCCATGATGCCATTAGGGTAGCATGGGAGGCTCTGATGGGACGCCGATACTCCGACATGCTTCATCGTTGGAAGTCATCGGGTCAGCGTCCTGCGCACATGCCAGAGGTATTTGGCACGAGTGGCAGCAGGCCTGACAGTCCGATGGCTAGCGCAGGAGGTCCGCATCAGCCAGCACGAACCGCCGATCTGAGAAGGGTGGTCCTAGCACGGGTCTCTCCTGCCATACTTCGGGCTCCATTTTGATTCAGGAGCACAAACGACGTATGGTAAGAAAACATAAATATTTTAATTACTATTTTAGTTATTTACAAATATTTGTATTAATATCAATTTTTTTATTGTTATAGTCTGAGCAGGAGGGCGGAGATCCTGGTGAGTTTCGTCTATTCAGGGCAACACACCAGGAGGGACGGTTCCTGGGTCGACACGCGATCATGGGAGGTTGCGGTAAGAAATTAGATTTATGTAGTATCTGTTTAATTTCTAAAATTTTATTTTGAGAAATTTATTAACTCATTTATTGTTAATTTCATAATTTAAAGACATGAGTTGAGGAGCTTCGCTCCCAGGCATCGCAGGTCGACTCTACTGATGGGGAGACGCCCGTCGAACTCTCAGCAGAGGAGAGTCGACATGTGTTTTAGAGGCTGTTGATGCCCAGCCGCGAGACTGCAGGGTCTATGGTCTGGGCACTAGAGCTTCTACATATTTTCCCCATCAGGCCTCCAGCTCGCGAGTTTCTGGTGATATTCCTCCCGAACGTTTAGACGACCTTCGGAGATCTATTGCAGAGGAGGTTCGGCAGGAGGTCGAATAGGATTTCGAGGATCGTATGCGAGGCCGGGATCAGGAGATTGCAGACATGCGAGATGAGATGCATCATTTGAGAGATATGGTTAGCCGCTTGTCGCAGAGTCTCCAGCCTCCACAGCCTCCACGTGATCGCTCAGATTCTTGATGTATTTTTTTTCTTTTTATATGTTGTACATGAAAACTTTAAAATTTTAATATATTATTTATTTTTGTAAATTGAATGATTATTGTTTGGATCAATATGAGTGAAGAATATTTCAATCAATATTTAAATGTAATGAAATTATATTAACCGTTTTAATTTTTTAATTTTTATTTTTTTTAAAAAAATATTTATTTAGCGACGCATTAGCGACTGCAATTGCATCGCTAATATTTTTAAAATATTATTATTAAATATTGCGATGCAATGAGCTGGTGTCGCAATATTTTAAAAAAAATTAATTAGCGATGCATTAGCGACTCAAATTGCATCGCTAATATTTTCATAATATTACTATTAAATATTGTAACGCAACGATCTGGCGTCGCAATATTTTTTTAAAAAATTTAATTAGCGACGCATTAGCGACTAAAATTGCATTGCTAATATATCTAAAATATTATTAATAAATATTGCGACGCAGTGACCTGGCGTTGCAATATTTTAAAAAATTTTTATTAGCGATGCATTAGCGACTAATATTGCGTCGCTATTTTATTTAAAATATTATTATTAAATATTGTGACGCAATTGAATGCGTCGCAATATTTAATATTAATATTTAAAATATTAAAATTTAGTTTTAAATTTAGCGACGCATTTTGGTGCGTCGCAATATTGCGACGCATCTCTGCGTCGCAATATTGCGACGCATCTCTGCGTCGCAGAGAGTCGCTGTTTTGCGATGCAATTGCGATAAATTTTGGTTGTGACGATATTCTCAGCGACGCAGTCATTGCATCACTAATGCATCGCAATAGCATGTTTAGTGATGCATTAGCGATGTATTTGGGCATCACAATATTTTTTTTTCTTGTAGTGGCAGAAGATCAGTATCTGTGTCAGCATCTAGCCCAGTTTAAAGGAAGCCTTATGGGGGTGTGCCTCAGGTTGCCACCAGCAGGGTGTCTGGTGATGTAGGGGAGCAGGGTCGTCCTTCTGGTGGAGGGAGAAATATACCTCCATGTAATGTATGTGGGAAACTTCATTTGGGAGAATGTAAGAGGGGCAATAAGGGATGTTATATTTGTGGTGATCTAGGTCACCTGAAGAGAGATTGCCCTAGGAGAGGGCAGCAGGCTGGTGGGCTTCCTCAGGGGCCAGTAATGCCAAGGGGACAGCCTGGTAGGAGGGGTGATGGTAGTGTTGTGGCTTCAGCCAGTCAGGTGGGGCCTAATGTTAATCAGCCAGGAGGGTCATCCAGTATTCCGAGAGCCGAGGCCAGAGTGTTTGCCATGACCAGGCAGGAGGCTCAGATTGATCCTGATGTGGTGACAGGTATGCTACCCATCGATAATCATGATGCTTATATTTTAATTGATTCTGGATCTACGCATTCATTTATCTCATGTGAGTTTGCTAAGCATCTAGTTAGAGATGTGGGCCAGTTGGGTAGTCAGTTGGTAGTATCTATGCCCGTAGGGAGGCCTTTTATAGCAGACCAAGTGTATAGAGGCTGTGATATTTCTGTGGAGGGTCAGAAATTAGCAGCAGATTTGATTCCTTTGAGGTTGAAAGAGTTTGATGCCATTTTGGGGATGGATTGGCTATCTGTGCATAGAGCCAGAGTAGATTGCTTAAGGAAGGAGGTGATGTTACAAACTTCTGATGATAGAGAGGTCTGTTTTGTTGGTGATAGGAGGGGTTACCCTCAGGAGTGATTTCAGCTCTGTCAGCCAATAGAATGCTAGCAAAGAGATGTGAAGCCTATTTAGCTTGTGCAGTGAGCCTAGAGGGCAATGGTTTAGAGCTGATGAATATCCCTGTGGTAAGGGATTTTTCAGATGTATTTCCTGAGGAGCTGCCAGGGTTACCTCCTGACAGAGGATTTGATTTCAGTATAGATCTAGCTCCAGATACCAGACCAATAGCCAGGGCACCTTATAGAATGGCTCCAGTTGAATTGAAAGAATTGAAAAGTCAGTTACAAGAATTATTGGATAAAGGGTTTATTAGACCCAGTATATCACCATGGGGTGCACCAGTGTTGTTTGTGAAGAAAAAGGATGGTACCTTGAGGTTGTGTATAGACTATAGACAGTTGAACAAGGTGACCATTAGAAACAATTATCCATTGCCAAGGATCGATGATTTGTTTGATCAGCTGCAGGGGGCAGCAGTGTTTTCAAAGATTGATCTGAGATCTGGGTATCATCAATTGAGAATAAAGAATGAGGATATATCTAAAACTGCTTTCAGGACCAGATATGGTCATTATGAGTTCTTGGTGATGCCATTTGGCTTGACAAATGCTCCAGCTGCTTTTATGGGTCTGATGAATCAAGTATTTCAGGAGTATCTAGATAAATTTGTGATAGTATTCATTGATGACATCTTGATTTATTCTAGAAGTAGTGAAGAGCATGAACAGCATCTGAGGACAGTTTTGCAGATATTAAGAGAAAAGCAATTATATGCAAAGTTTAGTAAAAGTGAATTTTGGCTGGATGAGGTAAAGTTCTTGGGACATGTAGTTTCAGCCAAGGTATTATGGTAGATCCTCAAAAGATTGAAGCTATAGTGAATTGGGTATCACCTACCAATCAGACTGAGGTGAGGAGTTTCTTGGGGCTAGCAGGATATTATAGAAGATTTATAGAAAATTTCTCGATTTTGGCTTCTCCTATGACTAAGCTGCTTAGAAAGAATATCAAGTTTGATTGGTCTAATGAATGCCAGAAGAGTATGGATGAATTGAAAAAGAGATTAACCTCAGCCCCAATCCTAATACTCCCTGATAGTGCCAGTGATTATGTGATCTATAGTGATGCCTCATTGAAGGGTTTGGGGTGTGTTTTAATGCAGAATGGGAAAGTGGTGGCTTATATATCTAGACAGTTGAGATCCCATGAAAAGAATTACCCCACCCATGATTTGGAGTTAGCTGCTGTTATATTTGCATTGAAGGTTTGGAGGCACTACTTGTATGGAAGAAGATGCCAGATATTTACTGATCATAAGAGCTTGAAATATATTCTGACCCAGAAGGAATTGAATTTAAGGCAGAGAAGATGGATTGAATTGATTAAAGACTATGATTGCACTATTGAGTATCACCCAGGGAAAGCTAATGTTGTGGCTGATGCCTTGAGTCGAAAGTCTATGGCCACATTGGCTTCTATCAGAACCGTACAGCTACCCTTGATGATTGAGTTAAGGAGGTTAGATGCAGAGCTAGCTGTAGAAGAATCAGGAGCCTTGTTGGCTACTTTCAGAGTGAGACCCCAAATGCTAGAAGAAATAAGAGAAGCTCAGTTGCTAGATCTACATTTGCTTAAAGCTAGAGATTTAATTCAGAGTGGGTCTCAGTCAGAGTTTTCTGTTAGAGGTGATGGAGTGTTATTATTCAAGGGCAGAGTTTGTGTGCCAGCTGTGGAATCAGTGAAAGATCAGATTTTAAGGGAAGCACATAGCTCAGCTTATTCAATGCATCCAGGTAGTACTAAGATGTATAGAACTATCAAACAGAATTACTGGTGGAATGGTATGAAAAAGGAGATAGCTGAGTATGTATCTAAGTGTTTGGTGTGTCAGCAGATTAAGGCTGAACATCAGTGTCCAGCTGGAAAGCTTCAGCCTCTGTTTGTGCCAGAGTGGAAATGGGAGCATATAACTATGGATTTCGTTGTAGGACTCCCAAAGACCAGAAGGGGCAATGATGCTATATGGGTGATAGTTGATAGATTGACTAAGTCTGCTCATTTTCTGCCTATTAAGATTGTCTTTACCTTGGATAGATTAGCAGAATTATATGTGCATGAAATTGTGAGTAGGCATGGTGTGCCAGTATCGATAGTATCAGATAGAGATCCAAGGTTCACATCTCAATTTTGGGCAGAATTACAGAAAGCTTTGGGGACTAAATTGAGGTTCAGTACAGCATTTCATCCCCAAACCGATGGTCAGTCAGAAAGAACCATCCAGACACTGGAGGATATGCTGAGAGCTTGTGTCATGGAATTTTCTGGTAGCTGGGATGATCATCTACCTTTAATAGAGTTTGCTTACAATAACAGCTACCATTCTAGCATTGATATGGCACCATATGAGGCCTTGTATGGGAGAAAATGTAGAACTCCAGTGTGTTGGGATGAGGAGGGAGAGAGAAGGCTGTTAGGCCCTGAGTTAGTGCAGCTTACAGCAGATCAAGTTAAAATTATAAGAGCTAAATTAAAGGCAGCCCAGGATAGACAGAAGAGCTATGCAGATAAAAAGCATAGAGAGGTAAAGTTTGAGGTTGGAGATAGAGTCTTTCTGAAGGTATCTCCTTGGCGAGGTATTATGAGATTTGGAAAGAAAGGCAAGTTGAGTCCCAGGTATATTGGACCCTATGAAATTCTGGAAAGAGTTGGGACACTAGCTTATAGATTGGCTTTACCTCCAGAGTTATCTCAGATTCATAATGTATTTCATGTATCAATGCTTAGGAGGTATGTGCCGGATTCCTCTCATGTGATTCAGTCTGAGACTATAGAGTTACAGGGGGATTTATCATTTGCAACAGAACCAGTGAAGATCTTGAGTAGGGAGATTAAGCAGCTCCGCAGTAAAAGAATTCCATTAGTTAAGGTGCAATGGTTAAATCATCAAAAAGAGGAGGCTACATGGGAGCGAGAGGATGAGATGAGATTGAAGTACCCCCATCTATTTGAAAATATATCTAGCTAAATTTCGGGGACGAAATTTCTTAAGAGGGGGAGAATTGTAACATCCTGAAAACCTTGTAATTTATGGCATTTTCATTTGAAATGAAAGTCAGAAAGTTTCAGTGAAATGTGGGTGTGTTGGCCTTTTGATAAATGTAAAGAGAAGAAATTTTGGAGTAAATAGTATATTTCTGAATGTTAATGAGTTTGATTTAAGAAATTGAGAGACTTAAGTTTTAATGGGTTTAAATCACAAGAAAAATCAAGTTTAGTTTGAGTTTTATCCTAAAATGATGTTTTTAGTGGTTGGAGTCGACACTATTTGGAGTGGAGTCGACTCTGGCACGGTTTTAAACTTTCGGCACGCTTGGGAGTCGACACCTACTTTTCTGGAGTCGACACCTATTTTCTGGAGCCGACACCTATTTCTGCTGGAGCCGACTCCAAGACGATAGGTTTTTCTGAGTTAAATCTTGAGAATTTCATATTTATTCCGTTTCAAGTCCGATTTGGATGCCGTTTGAACCGTTGGATTTCTAAAATCGAGTTCTTCAAGCTGGTAAAGTCTTTTCTTAGAAATGTTATATAAAAGTATCGATTTAAGTGAAAAATGATAATCTGGCTATAAATCGATTAAAAAAATGCTATATCAGGGGCAAAATGGGAAAAGGCTCCGATGTCAATTGCTAATTGTGTTAAGGGCAACTTGGGAAAGAAAATCTAAGGGCAAAATATCATGGTTATAAGTGAGCCACGTGTTTTCTAAAAAGCGTGCGTTAAGAGTGTTTGAGGGCAAAAGGGGAATTTGGCATGCCTTAACCCTTAAGTTTCCCATGACTTGGTCCCCAAGTCATTAGAGAAAAAGGGAAACGTGGGTTCAGCCAGAGAAAAGAAAGAAAGAAAGAAAGAGAGAAAGAAGAGGAGAAAAGAGAGAAGAGGAAGAAGAAGAAGGAGGAAGAAAGAGGAAGGGAAAGGGAAGCTTGGGGTTTGTACTCCAGGTAAGCTATAGCTTCCCTAGGTCTTTAAGAGGGTAATAGTTCCAGGGAGCCGGAATACCAGAGTTGAGTACCAGTCCAGAGGAAGTTAATTTGAGCTAGTAATGAGATTAATACCTAGTTGTGGTATGTTATGTTTAGCAGAGTATTATGTATGTTTTAAATATGAGAAATGAGAACCTAGTATATGATATTCTGATAAATGAGTTTTGAGCATGAGTTTTAAGCATAAAGAAATAAGCATGAGTTTGGAGCATGAGTTTTGAGCATAAACACATAAGCATGAGTTTCGATGAGGGGATTTTTAATGTATACATGGCATATTTGCATGATAAAGCTTTACAAATGATGTATGTATCATACTGAGCATCAGGCAGCTAGGGGGCTGATCACCCTTTAGACTGTACTGTAGCATGAGCATTGCACACTACTATCGAGCCGGCACCTCCTTGCGAACAGATCGTACGATGAACCCCAGAATCAGGGGTGAGTGCACGCTTAACCAGGCCAGTGGGGCTGGTTGTGAGCAGCCCGTGGGGGCATGAATCATAGCTCAGTGGAGCTGATTACTATATATAGCCCGTGGGGGCAGAGAGAAAACCCGAGGTTCCAGGGTTAAGGAACAAAGCACTTTGCCGGGTGAACCGCACGGGTAAGGGGTGCTATTTGTGCGGGGATCCTGTTGCTAGTCACGCACCCGATGAGAGTACACCTACGGGAGGGCGACTGTAGGGTGGTACCTCAGAGGCATTACACACACAGCCCAGCATCATGAGATTTAAAAGCATATGTTGTGATATAAAAAGGGCCAGTGGGCCGAGTAGTTATCCCGAGAGGGAGAGTTTACTTGAGATGCCAATGGGCAATCAGATTTCGGTGGGAGTCTGAGAATTTAATAAAGAAGTCTGGGTTGTAGATAAAGAATGCATATTTTTATATTGAAATGCATGGATTTTTATCTCAATGAGTTATCTTTCAGTAAAAAGTTATTGTAGAGTATTTCAGTACTGATATGTTATTTGAAGAATAAGCTACATTTTATTTTATCTGATATCATGTTAAAAATGTACTTTGACTTGTACAAGCTAAATAGTATCAGCATACGATTGAAATTAAGAGGTTATGGTTCTCTATTTCTCCATAGTTAGATGGTTATCCAGTCACTGGGACTTAGGTCTCATCCCTCTATGATTTAAATGTTCTTTCAGATCAGTGAGTATTTCTGCCAGGATCACAAGATAAGCAGGACAAGACCCTTAGCTGGTGAAGCTTGCTTGGATGCAAGGGTGTATAGATGCTAGCCTTGTATATTGAGACAATGTGGATTGATATTTGTATATTGTATATGTGTATGTGTATAGTGAGATGTAATGATGTTTTAGACCTTTTGGGATATGAATATGAGACTTATGTTTTGGAGAAAATTATGAGCATGATGTGTGCACTTATGATTTTGATGTCGATTGTGAATGTGATCTTGTAAACTGCCTGAGGAATGTCATGAAAAATATTATCTGAGCAGGTTGATGCTTAGTGTTGATTGAGTGATTTATGTATATAATTGAGATGAAAATGAAAAGTTTTTAACAGGATATGTTTTCGTGTGTCTGCCACTTATGATAATTAGTTGGGGTTCTCTAGCTCTTTATGGAGCGCTACATAAAGACTAGTAAAACTCTATCCGATTACCACAAGTGTGCAGGTGTGCTGTCGGTGGCCCAGAGAGGAGAGGGAGCTGACATGCAGCCCCTGAAGGATGCCTTAAATCTGTCGCCGAGGAAAAGACAACCTTTGAAGTGGGCGAAGCGAGCCAGGCTTCCCCGAGAGTTGTTGAGGGCACTGCTCGGACTAATCCAGCTTCTGACCCCTGAGAGTTATTTGTGTACTCTTGCCTTTTTTAGACATGTAGTTTGGTCTGGATTTTCAATGAACAGGCCCTCGGCCCTATTTGCTTGCCTTTTTAGTCAATCTTTTTATTGGAGACTTCCTTTCAACTGTGAACAAGTTATGACTTGTTCGCGCCGTTTGGTTGATTTAGTTCAGATTTAGATGAATGTCTTGGTCAAGGCCGAGGTATAGGGATAGCTCGGCTGGGGCCGAGTGAATTGATAGCTCGGCTTAGGCCAAGAGATAAGATAGTTCTGATGAAACCAAGTGGCGTGATAGCTCGGCTTAGGCCGAGAGATAAGATAGTTCGGCAGGTGACGGCCAGGATTGCAGAGGTATCCTGGTTAGAGCCGAAGTTGGGTAACTCAGCCCGCGCAAGGCGAAGAGGCGGGTGCGCCTTTCGAAGGGAGTTTGGTCCCAAGAAGAAGGATGTTTACCGGCGCGCCATCATTTATTTATCCTTTTCGGAAAAGAGGGAGTGATTCCTCGCTTCCCGCACGCGGCCACGGAAGCGGTGATGCGTGGCAAGACTTTATGGTAGTGGCGTTGGAATTGATGGTTCGGGTGATCGGGGCGCTCGCCCGAAGTAATTTAAATACCGGTGGATGGTACGTCGTTGTTAACCAATTCCTCTGCCAATTTCCTATTGGCCTATCCAAGCTTACAGTAACACGATGGCTTCCGAGGATGGAGGGAGGTCAAATGGGATGCCAAGTGGCGTTGCTGGCGGCTTTGGGGTGCCTCGCCTAGGCCGTACCACGATAACTATGGATGGAAAGGTTCTGGCGTCGCTACTCGCGGACCGTGAGCAAGTCTGGAGACTAGCTGAGCAACACATGGCTCTCGGCCAGAGAGATCGAGCTCCTTCGCCAGGCCAACAGTAGGCTGGAATGGGAGGTGGCATCCCTTTGACAGCAATTGGTTGATTTGGCTCTACGGCGTGGGGAGAGTTCAGCAGCGTTCAGAGAAGGTAGCAAGCCCCTGTGAAGGCTAATGTATTTTTCTTTGTTTTTCCCCTCTTGTAATGAACAAAGAAAGGTTTATTGGAACTTTCCTGTTTGTTTGCCATTTCTGAAGTGTTTTCCTTTATCGTCCAAGTTTTACGGAACGAAACAGTTGGGGCGTTGCATATCGCTCGGTCTTTGTCGAGATTTTTGACAAAAGACACACTCCGGTCTTAGCCGGGGCTTATATTCCTAGGACGTGCACTCCGACCTTAACTGATGCTTCCGCATTTTGGGTATAGGTCGGGGCTTATATCATGTCCCATTATCATTGAGACAAAAGTGGTTACTTTAGACTGGACAGAAGTACAAGATCACGTGCAGTCATGCTGAACGGAAAGGGGATACTTCGGTTTATCTCGAAGTATGGAGGCAGTTTTGGCCTTGAGTGGAATCACAGTGCAATATCTCAGTTTGTGCCGAGGCATAACGGGCAGTTGGGCCGGAGCAGAGGATATCGAGGTGTCCTCACTAAGGATTACTTGGCTTCTACGCCCTTTTATTATTCTGTCAGTGCCTTATCTTTTCCAAGGCGAGTCGACCCTCCTTTTTGCCGAAATGGATGATACGGTCCTATAACCTACAAAAGGTTGCTTCGGCACTTTTCAGGGACACTAATTATATCGATCTTTTCCAAGGCGGGTCATTTCGACGTACGACGCAAGTGCTTGTTTGCCATTGGAGGGTGTCACTTTCACCGGGCAATTTCCCAGGTCTGCCCGTATCTCTAAGATCAGCGGGCGATTTTCTGCATTTAAGACCTATGATCCGGGATCAGAAAAAATCTTCTGGCATACGTCATGGGCTGAACAACACGTTTGGCGCGCATCGAAGGGCGCTATTTTCATCCTAGGAGGCCACGTGGCAGCGTGGATTGGGCATTTTGAACCTCGGGGCTTACTGCTTTAATAGCTGCTCCTGGTCCATTTCGCCTATAAAAAGGGGAGGAAGGGGCCATGCTAGGCCATCCCCAAAATTTCTTCTCTGTGAGCTATGAAAGTTTTCATGATGTCTGCGTCCCTGAAGCTGAGTGTGGTGGGACTGAGTTTTCCTTTTGTAAGCCACCTTCCTATGGATAGTCGGGGTGATGAAGGAGCCGCTAGAGAGCAGCTTGTCCTCGAGGGAGGAGCTTCGGAGATCATATGGAGAGTGCACAGGAGGTCCGCAGAGATCACATGGAGAGCGCACATATGCGCTTCCTATATGTCCTTTGTGGTTTGCTATGGGGGTCGCAGGGTAGGAAGTGCACATGCACCCCCGTAGTACGCACAGACCTTTCCTTCTCCCTATGACTGGATGCTTAGCCCCTCAGTGTGGGGAATCTTCCGCCATGTGAAGAGAGAGTTGAGAGCAGTATGGGGCTGATGGTCCCCTAGCTCTCTCAATCGGGCAGCGACCTGCAGCCTAGCATTCCACCCAGGGGAAAGCTTCCTCAGCATCTGCATCCACGGGTCTGTACCTCTTTTTGGATCTCTTAATTTATCCAGAGGACCCATGGGAATCCGACCTTGCTATCTATCAGGGTGAGCTGGCTGGTCACCTGATCCTTTGGGTCGGATGCCGAAGCATCATTGTTAACTGAAGGTGACTGGAGCAATTCGGCCGAGCTATTTACTCGTTTTTATTTCTTATGCTTTGATGCACTTGTAACTCCTTTCAGGATGTTGTAACTTTTCTTTTGATGAGGAAATAAAGAAAGTTTTCATTCCTTCTTTCTTTAGCACCTGCTTCTTTTTGCGCTGAGAGTTGTTGCTCCCATATTACGCTTTTTATGTCGCAGCATGTTTCGGCAGCACTGTTGCTGCTTTGTTCTTGATAAGGCCAATGTCCGGTCCTCAGTGGAGAACACGTATATCCATGTGCGAGTCAAAGAGGGACCTGGGCGGTCCTGTGGAGTCATGAAGTAAGCATGATCCTGTTTGCAG
Organism: Calamus simplicifolius; assembly: GCA_900491605.1. Taxonomy (NCBI): domain Eukaryota; kingdom Viridiplantae; phylum Streptophyta; class Magnoliopsida; order Arecales; family Arecaceae; genus Calamus; species Calamus simplicifolius. Next base: position 823,553 of record UESW01004169.1, on the reverse strand, counting down.
AACGAAGCAGGTGTTTTTTTTTTCGGGGAAAGATAGCTCGTGGCACATTTTTGCTCGTCGAATAGTGGGAGGTCGTTTGCCTCTACCAAGGTATAATAGGGCGGAGCCTTAGGACATCACTCGACTATTGTTGAGGATCAAGGATATTCTCATCCTTTGGTTCGATCGGGGCTTGTTAGCTGCCCGGACCTTGAGTGAGTTTTGGAGATTATTTAATCCGGCCGAGGCTTGTAAGTTGCCCGAATCCAAACGATAGTTTGGAGATCATTTGGTTCGGTCGGGGCTTGTAAGCTGCCCGAATTTGAACAATACTTTGGAGATTATTTGGTTCGGCCGGGGCTTGTAAGCTGCCCGAATCTGAACAATACTTTGGAGATTATTTGGTTCAGCCGAGGCTTGTAAGCTTCCCGAATCCGAACGATAGTTTGGAGATCATTTGGTTCAGTCGGGGCTTATAAGCTACCCAAATCCGAATAATACTTTGGAGATTATTTGGTTCGGCTGGGGCTTGTAAGCTGCCCGAATCCGAACAATACTTTGGAGATCATTTGGTTCGACCGGGGCTTGTAAGCTACCCAAATCCGAACAATAGTTTGGAGATCATTTGGTTCGGCCGGGGCCTGTAAGCTGCCCAAATCCGAACGATAGTTTGGAGATCATTTGGTTCAGCCAGGGCTTGTAAGCTGCTCGAATCCGAACGATAGTTTGGAGATCATTTGGTTCGGCCAGGGCTTATAAGCTACCCGAATTCGAACGATAGTTTGGAGATCATTTGGCTCGGCCGGGGCTTGTAAGCTGCTCGAATCCGAACAATAGTTTGGAGATCATTTGGTTTGGCCGGGGCTTGTAAGCTGCTCGAATCCGAACGATAGTTTGGAGATCATTTGGTTCGGCCGGGGCTTGTAAGCTGCCCGAATCCGAACAATACTTTGGAGATTATTTGGTTCGGCCGGGGCTTGTAAGCTGCCCGAATCCGAACAATACTTTGGAGATTACACGACTCCCAGCTGCGCCGGGAGCGCTCGGTCATACCAAGTCTTCGCGGGATGCAATTTGGCCTAACCGAGATATATAGCTCTGGCTCAGAGCTCGGCCTAGCCGAGGTATGAAGATTTGGCCCAAGGAGATGGCTCAGTCGTGCCGAGAGTAGATGCGTGAACGACATCTGTTTCTATTGCGACTTTTCGAAAGAACGACCGTAGCGGTCCTGCCGCGGATCATAAAACACGATGCCAAAGCTATAAATAGGGCGAGTCTATAGAGAGCATACTTTATTGATGATATATGCGGAGGTTGTCCGAACTCCACGTCTGGGGAATAGATTTCCCGTTTAGGTCCTGGAGCTTGTAGGTGCCGGGCCCGATGACTGTCGTTACTTGGTAGGGGCCTTCCCAGTTCGGAGATAATTTTTCTTGCTCCAGCGGCTTGGAGACGGACGCTTTCCGGAGGACAAGATCACCAGGCAAGAAGGATTTGCCCTTGACTCTAGAGGCATGGTAGCGGGCCACTCTTTGCTGGTACGCGGCCATTCTGATTCGAGCTTTTTCTCTGATTTCTTCCACCAAGTCGAGATTGGTTCGGAGCTGCTTGTCGTTGGTTTCTTCTGAGTAGCTTTCCACTCGCAGAGAGGGGAGGCCTATTTCCACAAGGATGACGGCTGCCGTGCCAAAGGCCATCCGGAACGGGGTCTTGCTGGTGGGGATTCTCTGAGTAGTGCGGTAGGCGCATAGAACATGTTGAAGTTCGTCCGCCTATCTACCTCGGGCTCTGGTGAGCCGAGCCTTAATCCCTTAAAGTAGGGTCCGATTTATTACCTCGGCTTCTCCGTTGGCTTGCGGATGCCCCACTGAGGTGAGGCGATGGCTGATGCCATGACCCTCGCAGAACTCTCGGAACTTGGGATTATCAAATTGCTTATCATTGTCGGTGATGAGGGTATGTGGGAGGCTAAAGCAACAAATGATGGATCTCCATACGAAGTCCCTAGCCCGAGCCTCGGTTATCTGGGCTATTGCTTCGGCCTCGACCTACTTGGTGAAGTAGTCGATGGCGACAAATAGAAATTTTCTCTATCCAGTGGCGAGGGGAAAAGGGCCGAGAATGTCCATCCCCCACTTAGCAAAAGGCCAAGCGGAGGAAATAGTGACCAAACTAGCGGAGGGGAGCCTCTGGATGCTGGAGTGCCTCTGGCACGGGTCACAGGCTCGAATGAGGTCATTGGCATCCTTTTGCATGGTAGGCCAGTAATATCCCTGGCGCAGTACCTTGTGGCACAGAGATCGACCCTCCAGGTGGTTGCCGCAGAGTCCTTCATATACTTTTCGAAGAGCATAATCAGCTTCGGATGGACGGAGGCATTTGAGCAGCGGCACGGAAAAGGACTGCTTGTACAACTGATCGTCGACTAGCACATAGTGGGTAGCTTTAAATCTCAGCTTCCTTGCTTCCTTACGGTCGGCTGGGAGCGACCCTTCTTTAAGATATTTTAATATTGGGTCAAACCAGGATGGCTCGACCTAAATCTGCATCACTCGGTCCGCCTCCTCGATGCTAGGTTTTTCCAAGATTTCCAGGGGAAACTTTTGCTCGGCACTCATCGACTCCGCAGTCGCAAGCCGGGATAACAGATCGGCACGAGCATTTTTGGATCTGGGGATCTGATAACTTCGAATTCAAAGAAGTGAGAAAGAAAGTCTCGCACCTGCCGGAGGTACCGAATAATGTTTGGCTCCCGGGCCTTGAATTCGCCCCGCACGTGACCAGCCACCAACTGAGAATCGGTGAAGGCATTCAGCCTCTTCACTTTCAGATCATGGGTGATTCGGAGTCCAGCAAGCAGGGCCTCATACTCGGCTTTGTTGTTGGAGGCTGGGAAGGAGAATCGAACGCCGTACTCAAAGGTCGTCCCCTCGGGGCTAGTGAGGATCAAACCAGCACCATAGCCATTGGCATTGGAGGATCCGTCGACGTGGAGGAGTCATAGGGCGTCAGATCTTGGATGCTTGAGGGAGTTCGGAGCGGAACCATCTTCCGGGATGGTGCACTCAAGGAGGAAATCAGCTAGAATCTGAGCCTTGATGGTCGGGCGAGTTTGATAACGGATATCATGCTCGCTTAACTCAACGGCCCACTTAGCCATTCTTCCAGATGTCTCCGGGCGATGGACCACCGCCTTGATGGGCTGATAGGTAAGGACCGTCACAGAATGTGCTTGAAAATATGGTCGTAATTTTGAACCGATATTATCAGGGCCAAGACCAGCTTCTCGATTCGAGTGTACCTTGTCTCGGTGTCCCGAAGAAGTTTGCTGACATAGTAGATCGGCTTCTGGGTCATCTTCTCTTCTCTGACCAAAACCGAGCCAATCGCGCCTTCAGAGACTGCCAGGTACAGAAACAACATTTCTCCCGGATTGGGGCTGCTGAGGAGGGGTGGCGAGCCAAGATATCTCTTGAGGTCCTCGAATGACTTTTGGCACTCAGGAGTCCATTGAAAATTCTTGGTAGATCGAAGAGCTTTGAAGAAAGGAAGGCTCCTCTCGGCCGACCGAGCCAAAAAGCGGTTGAGGGCCGCATATCTTCCCGTCAGGCGCTGGACTTCTTTGATAGATGTTGGGGGCGCCATTTGCTGAATTGCTTGGATCTTTTACGGGTTGGCTTCGATGCCTCACTGAGAAACCATGAAGCCCAAAACTTCCCCGAGGTGACACCGAAGGCGCACTTCGTTGGATTGAGCTTCATCCGATACCTTCGGAGTGTCGCGAAGCTTTCAGAAAGATCTCCAATATGCTGGGATGCTTCCTTGCTTTTGACCAGCATGTCATCGACATACACCTTCATATTCCGGCCGATCTGCTCCTTGAAGACTTTGTTTACCAGCCTTTGGTAAGTGGCGCCTGCATTTTTTAGACCAAAGGGCATGACACAGTAATAGTAGGTACCACGATCAGTTATGAAGGCAGTTTTTTCTTCATCTTCGGATGCCATCCGAATCTGGTTGTAGCCTGAATAGGCATCCATGAAGGTCAACATCTGATGGTCGGAGGTGGCATTCACGAGCTGGTCGATCCGGGGGAGAGGGAAGCTATCCTTTGGGCATGCTTTGTTAAGGTCGGTGAAGTCGAGCATATTCTCCATTTACCGTTTGACATTTTCACCATAACAACATTGGACAGCCAGCTTGGATAATTCACCTCCTGAATTAAGTTTGCATTGATGAGCTTGTTCACCTCTTCTTCAATTGCTCTCTGCCGGTCAGGGGTGAAGCTTCTTTTCTTTTGCTTCACGGGCCGGGACATCTCGTCTGCATTGAGACGGTGGACGAGGATGTCCGGGCTGATCCCGGGTATGTCGGAAGCTGACTAAGCGAAGACATCAGTGTTTCTTCAAAGAAAGTCGATCGGCTCCTGTCGGGGCTCCCCTTTCAGTAGCGACCCGATCCTTATGGTTCGGTTGGGCCGAGCCTCGTCCAGCGGTACCTCGTCTAGCTCTTCGGCTGGTTCTCCTTGTTGCTCGGCGAAATCCTCCCGAGCGTCTAGTCCGTCAACCTCGGGCAATCTGGATTGCATGCTGGTGACGAAGCACTGCCGAGCTATAGTTTGGCTTCCTCGAACTACACCAACCCCTCGCTCGGTCGGGAACTTCATAACGAAATGCGGGATGGAGACGGCGGCTCTGAGGGACATCAAGCTGGGTCTTCCCAAGATCATGTTGTAGGGCGACCGGAGCTTGATCACCAAGAAATATGCATGCACAGTGGCGACGGAAGGCCAGGTTCCTGCTCGGACCGTCAAGGTCACGACCCCCTCCAGGGTGATTACATCGTCGGTGAACCCCATTAGGGTGGAGTCCACCGCTCGAAGATTCTCCATGAGAAGTTTCATCTTCACAAACACATCGAAGTACAAAACATTGACGGAGCTTCCACTATCAATGAAAATTCGGCTTACATCATAGTTGTTTAAATTTAGAGATACAACCAGCGCATCATCGTGTAGGAACTGTATTCCCTGGAAGTCATCGCTGGAGAAAGAAAGCTCGTCAGTTCGCGCTTTCTTCAGCGCCGAACCTTCTTCATCGTCCCTCCCGCCTGAAGGACCACCGACCGCCTCAATCACAATGATGTGGCCAGCGACCGGAGGATTTGGGGGAGGAAGGAGTTGCTGCTGGGGCTCAGGCCGGCGATCGCCCCTGTTTCTTAGCTCGGGGGCTCCCCTAAATCGATCAAGTCTACCCCGCTGGATGAGCCTTTCGATCTCATTCTTTAGTTGCCAGCACTCTTTAGTGTCGTGGCCATGGTCACGGTGGTAGCGACAATACTTGGCGGGGTCTCTCCGGGCAGCATTTCCTCGAAGAGGAGGAGGCAGAGGGAGTTGGTGCTCGATTTCCATAAGGATCTCCGCTCTTGGGGCAGTAAGCGGAGTAAATCGATTGAACCTCCTAGGCGGGCTCCGGGTGCGGTTCCTTGGCGGCGGCTGAGGAATCCTTTGGCGGCGAGGCAGGCTTGGCTGACGGGCAGGTCGATGCTTATTTGAGCCTTTGGGCTCCGTCTTCTTCGTAAGCTTGGCTTGGGCAGCTCTCCGTGATTCTTTGACTCTTGCATATTTGTTTGCCAGAGCTATCATGTCGGAGAGGTTCAGAGGGTAGCTGACCTCCAGCGCCAGGTAAAAATCACTTTCCTTCAATACTCCGCCTGCCAGGGCGGATATGGCCACCTCATGATTAAGGTGGTCCACCTCCAGCATGACCGTGTTGAAACGGCCGAGATACTTCTTCAAAGACTCCCCCTCTCTCTGCTTAACCTCAGAGAGGGAGTCGGACCTCCGTCTATGACGGCGGCTGCTGACGAACTAGCTGATGAAGAGGCGGCTCAGCTCAACGAAGGAATTAACGGAACCTAGTTTCAAAGCATTGAACCAGGTTTGAGCAGATCCCCTGAGGGTGGAAGGGAAAGCGCGGCAGAGGATCACATCTGATGCCCCATGGAACATCATGATCGTTCGGAAGCTGCTGAGATGATCGTCGGGGTTGGAGGAGCCATGATAAGGCTCGATGGTAGGCAGCTTGACGTGAGAGGGAATCACTTCCTCCATAATCTTCTTAGAGAAGGGGATGCCCTGCTCCGCCTTATTCTGAAGCGGATTGGCCTGCTTGGCGGCGTCTAGCTTTTGACACATTTCTTGGAGCTGGTGGTGGATATCCCTATCAAGAAAAGCAGAAGGGGCAGGATGAGGAGGATACTGAGACGGTGTTGAATCATGTCGACAGAACACCGAGGAGAGGGATCGGGCCCGCCAAGATCTAGGGAGATCTCTGCCGCGGACTCCTTGGGGAGCTAGCTCAGCTTCTCTGGGATGGTGAGGGGGGTCCGCAACCTGAAGCGGGCCGGAAGAAGAGGCCGCTGGATGAGCGGGGGCTGCATCCTCCTCAGGGGGATGAGGAGCAGGAGCAGCCGGATGGGAGACTTCGGGGCACCCCTGAATCAGGTGGGCCAGTGCCTGGACTTACTGGACCAGTGCGGCGAACTGGTCCTGGGTCACCGGGGCCGCCAGTGGCAATGGAGTCTCAATTGGCGATGGTGGCGGTGCAACACTGCTCGCCGGATTAGGCCTTTGGGAGGCGACCTAATCTCGGGCCTCAGAAGTAGCTTTTCTTTGGTTGGCCATGGGAGGAGTTCTCTTTCAGATCGAGATCCTTATCTCTTGGATCACAAGTTTATGGGACTTGAGGGCCCTTCCTCTAGCGCCAATCTGTTGCTGCCGGAATCTGTCCTCCGACTCGGGCGCGATCGGGCTGCAGCGCGGGCTCTCCACCTGGGTGGACCTATAAAACAGTCCTCACGCGAGAGGCATTGGGGGTGGCCCTCTGCGGAAGACCCTCCGACGCTCAAGTCAGTGGAGATCAGCAATCAACAGAAATGGGGAGAAGGCTCTCGCTAAAGAGTCCCTCCAGGGCTCTGAGCAGAGCAGAGCGCTAATGGCGGAAGCTAAGGTAGAAGGAGAGAGAGAGGGTTCCAGTGAGCAAGTGTGCGCGTACCTGAGGAGTCAGCAGACGACTCTATTTATAAGGATCACCTGATTCCCTTGGGGCGTCGTGGGTCCGAAAGTCGTTAGGATCTGAATCCAGTTTGTTATAAGGCTGGTAGGATTCGTATCTTGTTGGTTAGAGGATCGACGGCTAGGAGAGCTCGTTGATGTCTCAAAATGTGGTGAGGAGATAGGCTCTAGGGCCCTGGCCACTCTTGCGGGTCCTAGGTCACTCCCGGATATGATTTCTGTTTGGAATCTCATGAATTCGAGTTCTCCTGCGTTGAATTCCGCAGAGGCGCAGATATCGCTCGAGTTAGGCCGAGCGATGGGAGAGATCGGCTAGAGGGGCCGAAAGATGACATAGCTCGGCTGGGGCCAAGAGATGACATAGCTCGACTGGGGCCGAGAGACGACATAGCTCGGCTGGGGCCGAGAGACGACATAGCTCGGCTGGGGCCAAGAGAGGGTATAGCTCGGCTGAGGCCGAGAGACGACATAGCTCGGTTGGGGCCGAGAGATGATAAATTTGTGATAGTATTCATTGATGACATCTTAATTTATTCTAGAAGTAGTGAAGAGCATGAACAGCATCTGAGGACAGTTTTGCAGATATTAAGAGAAAAGCAATTATATGCAAAATTTAGTAAAAGTGAATTTTGGCTGGATGAGGTAAAGTTCTTGGGAAATGTAGTTTCAGCTGAAGGTATTATGGTAGATCATCAAAAGATTGAAGCTATAGTGAATTGGGTATCACCTACCAATCAGACTGAGGTGAGGAGTTTCTTGGGGCTAGCAGGATATTATAGAAGATTTATAGAAAATTTCTCGATTTTGGCTTCTCCTATGACTAAGCTACTTAGAAAGAATATCAAGTTTGATTGGTCTAATGAATACCAGAAGAGTATGGATGAATTGAAAAAGAGATTAACCTCAGCCCCAATCCTAATACTCCCTGATAGTGCCACTGATTATGTGATCTATAGTGATGCCTCATTGAAGGGTTTGGGGTCTATTTTAATGCAGAATGGGAAAGTGGTGGCTTATATATCTAGACAGTTGAGATCCCATGAAAAGAATTACCCCACCCATGATTTGGAGTTAGCTGCTATTATATTTGCATTGAAGGTTTGGAGGCACTACTTGTATGGAAGAAGATGCCAGATATTTACTGATCATAAGAGCTTGAAATGTATTCTGACCCAGAAGGAATTGAATTTAAGGCAGAGAAGATGGATCGAATTGATTAAAGACTATGATTGCACTATTGAGTATCACCCAGGGAAAGCTAATGTTGTGGCTGATGCCTTGAGTCGAAAGTCTATGGCCACATTGGCTTCTATCAGAACCGTACAGCTACCCTTGATGATTGAGTTAAGGAGGTTAGATGCAGAGCTAGCTGTAGAAGAACCAGGGGCCTTGTTGGCTACTTTCAGAGTGAGACCCCAAATGCTAGAAGAAATAAGAGAAGCTCAGTTGCTAGATCTACATTTGCTTAAAGCTAGAGATTTAATTCAGAGTGGGTCTCAGTCAGAGTTTTCTGTTAGAGGTGATGGAGTGTTATTATTCAAAGGCAGAGTTTGTGTGACAGCTGTGGAATCAGTGAAAGATCAGATTTTAAGGGAAGCACATAGCTCAGCTTATTCAATGCATCCAGATAGTACTAAGATGTATAGAACTATCAAACAGAATTACTGGTGGAATGGTATGAAAAAGGAGATAGTTGAGTATGTATCTAAGTGTTTGGTGTGTCAGCAGATTAAGGCTGAACATCAGTGTCCAGCTGGAAAGCTTCAGCCTCTGTTTGTGCCAGAGTGGAAATGGGAGCATATAACTATGGATTTCGTTATAGGACTCCCAAAGACCAGAAGGGGCAATGATGCTATATGGGTGATAGTTGATAGATTGACTAAGTCTGCTCATTTTCTGCCTATTAAGATTGTCTTTACCTTGGATAGATTAGCAGAATTATATGTGCATGAAATTGTGAGTCGGCATGGTGTGCCAGTATCGATAGTATCAGATAGAGATCCAAGGTTCACATCTCAATTTTGGGCAGAATTACAGAAAGCTTTGGGGACTAAATTGAGATCCAGTATAGCATTTCATCCCCAAACCGATGGTCAGTCAGAAAGAACCATCCAGACATTGGAGGTTATGCTGAGAGCTTGTGTCATGGAATTTTCTGGTAGCTGGGATGATCATCTACCTTTAATAGAGTTTGCTTACAATAACAGCTACCATTCTAGCATTGATATGGCACCATATGAGGCCTTGTATGGGAGAAAATGTAGAACTCCAGTGTGTTGGGATGAGGAGGGAGAGAGAAGGCTGTTAGGCCCTGAGTTAGTGCAGCTTACAGCAGATCAAGTTAAAATTATAAGAGCTAAATTAAAGGCAGCCCAGGATAGACAGAAGAGCTATGCAGATAAAAAGCATAGAGAGGTAAAGTTTGAGGTTGGAGATAGAGTCTTTCTGAAGATATCTCCTTGGCGAGGTATTATGAGATTTGGAAAGAAAGGCAAGTTGAGTCCCAGGTATATTGGACCCTATGAAATTCTGGAAAGAGTTGGGACACTAGCTTATAGATTGGCTTTACCTCCAGAGTTATCTCAGATTCATAATTTATTTCATGTATCAATGCTTAGGAGGTATGTGCCGGATTCCTCTCATGTGATTCAATCTGAGATTATAGAGTTACAGGGGGATTTATCATTTGCAACAGAACCAGTGAAGATCTTGAGTAGGGAGATTAAGCAGCTCCGCAGTAAAAGAATTCCATTAGTTAAGGTGCAATGGTTAAATCATCAAAAGAGGAGGCTACATGGGAGCGAGAGGATGAGATGAGATTGAAGTACCCCCATCTATTTGAAAATATATCTAGCTAAATTTCGGGGATGAAATTTCTTAAGAGGGGGAGAATTGTAACATCCTGAAAACCTTGTAATTTATGGCAATTTTCATTTGAAATGAAAGTCAGGAAGTTTCAGTGAAATGTGGGTGTGTTGGCCTTTTGATAAATGTAAAGAGAAGAAATTTTAGAGTAAATGAGTATATTTCTGAATGTTAATGAGTTTGATTTAAGAAATTGAGAGACTTAAGTTTTAATGGGTTTAAATCACAAGAAAAATCAAGTTTAGTTTGAGTTTTATCCTAAAAAGATGTTTTTAGTAGTTGGAGTCGACACTATTTGGAGTGGAGTTGACTCTGGCACGGTTTTAAACTTTCGGCACGCTTGGAAGTCGACACCTACTTTTCTGGAGTCGACACCTATATTTCTGGAACCGACACCTATTTCTGCTGGAGCCGACTCCAAGACGATAGGTTTTTCTGAGTTAAATCTTGAGAATTTCATATTTATTTCGTTTCAAGTCCGATTTGGATGCCGTTTGAACCGTTGGATTTCTAAAATCGAGTTCTTTAAGTTGGTAAAGTCTTTTCTTAGAAATTTTATATAAAAGTATCGATTTAAGTGAAAAATGATAATCTAGGCTATAAATCGATTAAAAAAATGCTATGTCAGGGGCAAAATGGAAAAAGGCTCCGATGTCAATTGCTAATTATGTTAAGAGAAACTTGGGAAAGAAAATTTAAGGGCAAAATATCATGGTTATAAGTGAGCCACATATTTTCTAAAAAGCGTGCGTTAAGAGTGTTTGAGGGCAAAAGGGGAATTTGGCATGCCTTAACCCTTAGGTTTCCCATGACTTGGTCCCCAAGTCATTAGAGAAAAGGGGAAAAACGTGGGTTCCGCCAGAGAAAGAAAGAAAGAAAGAAAGAGAGAAAGAAGAGGAGAAAAGAGAGGAAGAGGAAGAAGAAGAAGGAGGAAGAAAGAGGAAGGGAAAGGAAAGCTTGGGGTTTGTACTCGACTCCAGGTCAAGAGGGTTATTCCAGGGAGCCGGAATACCAGAGTTGAGTACCAGTCGAGGAAGTTAATTTGAGCTAGTAATGAGATTAATACCTAGTTGTGGTATGTTATGTTTAGCAGAGTATTATGTATGTTTTAAATATGAGAAATGAGAACCTAGTATATGATATTCTGATAAATAAGTTTTGAGCATGAGTTTTAAGCATAAAGAAATAAGCATGAGTTTGGAGCATGAGTTTTGAGCATAAACACATAAGCATGAGTTTCGATGAGGGGATTTTTAATGTATACATGGCATATTTGCATGATAAAGCTTTACAAATGATGTATGTATCATACTGAGCATCAGGCAGCTAGGGGGCTGATCATCCTTTAGATTGTACTGTAGCATGAGCATTGCACACTACTATCGAGCCGACACCTCCTTACGAACAGATCATACGATGAACCCCAGAATCAGGGGTAAGTGCACGCTTAACTAGGCCAGTGGGGCTGGTTGTGAGCAGCCCGTGGGGGCATGAATCATAGCTCAGTGGAGCTGATTACTATATATAGCCCGTGGGGGCAGAGAGAAAACCCGAGGTTCCAGGGTTAAGGAACAAAGCACTTTGCCGGGTGAACCGCACGGATAAGGGGTGCTATTTGTGCGGGGATCCTGTTGCTAGTCACGCACCCGATGAGAGTACACCTACGGGAGGGTGACTATAGGGTGGTACCTTAGAGGCATTATACACACAGCCCAGCATCATGAGATTTAAAAGCATATGTTGTGATATAAAAAGGGCCAGTGGGCCGAGTAGTTATCCCGAGAGGGAGAGTTTACTTGAGATGCCAATGGGCAATCAGATTTCGGTGGGAGTCTGAGAATTTAATAAAGAAGTCTGGGTTGTAGATAAAGAATGCATATTTTTATATTGAAATGTATGGATTTTTATCTCAATGAGTTATCTTTCAGTAAAAAGTTATTGTAGAGTATTTCAGTACTGATATGTTATTTGAAGAATAAGCTACATTTTATTTTATCTGATATCATGTTAAAAATGTACTTTGACTTGTACAAGCTAAATAGTATCAGCATACGATTGAAATTAAGAGGTTATGGTTCTCTATTTCTCCATAGTTAGATGGTTATCCAGTCACTGGGACTTAGGTCTCATCCCTCTATGATTTAAATGTTCTTTCAGATCAGTGAGTATTTCTGCCAGGATCACAAGATAAGCAGGACAAGACCCTTAGCTGGTGAAGCTTGCTTGGATGCAAGGGTGTATAGATGCTAGCCTTGTATATTAAGACAATGTGGATTGATATTTGTATATTGTATATGTGTATGTGTATAGTGAGATGTAATGATGTTTTAGACCTTTTGGGATATGAATATGAGACTTATGTTTTGGAGAAAATTATGAGCATGATGTGGGCACTTATGATTTTGATGTCGATTGTGAATGTGATCTTGTAAACTGCCTGAGGAATGTCATGAAAAATATTATCTGAGCAGGTTGATGCTTAGTGTTGATTGAGTGATTTATGTATATAATTGAGATGAAAATGAAAAGTTGTTAACAGGATATGTTTTCGTGTGTTTGCCACTTATGATAATTAGTTGGGGTTCTCTAGCTCTTTATGGAGCGCTACATAAAGACTAGTAAAACTCTATCCGATTACCACAAGTGTGCAGGTGTGCTGTCGGTGGCCCAGAGAGGAGAGGGAGCTGACATGCAGCCCCTGAAGGATGCCTTAAATCTGTCGCCGAGGAAAAGACAACCTTTGAAGTGGGCGAAGCGAGCCAGGCTTCCCCGAGAGTTGTTGAGGGCACTGCTCGGACTAATCCAGCTTCTGACCCCTGAGAGTTATTTGTGTACTCTTGCCTTTTTTAGACATGTAGTTTGGTCTGGATTTTCAATGAACAGGCCCTCGGCCCTATTTGCTTGCCTTTTTAGTCAATCTTTTTATTGGAGACTTCCTTTCAACTGTGAACAAGTTATGACTTGTTCGCGCCGTTTGGTTGATTTAGTTCAGATTTAGATGAATGTCTTGGTCAAGGCCGAGGTATAGGGATAGCTCGGCTGGGGCCGAGTGAATTGATAGCTCGGCTTAGGCCAAGAGATAAGATAGTTCTGATGAAACCAAGTGGCGTGATAGCTCGGCTTAGGCCGAGAGATAAGATAGTTCGGCAGGTGACGGCCAGGATTGCAGAGGTATCCTGGTTAGAGCCGAAGTTGGGTAACTCAGCCCGCGCAAGGCGAAGAGGCGGGTGCGCCTTTCGAAGGGAGTTTGGTCCCAAGAAGAAGGATGTTTACCGGCGCCATCATTTATTTATCCTTTTCGGAAAAGAGGGAGTGATTCCTCGCTTCCCGCACGCGGCCACGGAAGCGGTGATGCGTGGCAAGACTTTATGGTAGTGGCGTTGGAATTGATGGTTCGGGTGATCGGGGCGCTCGCCCGAAGTAATTTAAATACCGGTGGATGGTACGTCGTTGTTAACCAATTCCTCTGCCAATTTCCTATTGGCCTATCCAAGCTTACAGTAACACGATGGCTTCCGAGGATGGAGGGAGGTCAAATGGGATGCCAAGTGGCGTTGCTGGCGGCTTTGGGGTGCCTCGCCTAGGCCGTACCACGATAACTATGGATGGAAAGGTTCTGGCGTCGCTACTCGCGGACCGTGAGCAAGTCTGGAGACTAGCTGAGCAACACATGGCTCTCGGCCAGAGAGATCGAGCTCCTTCGCCAGGCCAACAGTAGGCTGGAATGGGAGGTGGCATCCCTTTGACAGCAATTGGTTGATTTGGCTCTACGGCGTGGGGAGAGTTCAGCAGCGTTCAGAGAAGGTAGCAAGCCCTGTGAAGGCTAATGTATTTTTCTTTGTTTTTCCCCTCTTGTAATGAACAAAGAAAGGTTTATTGGAACTTTCCTGTTTGTTTGCCATTTCTGAAGTGTTTTCCTTTATCGTCCAAGTTTTACGGAACGAAACAGTTGGGGCGTTGCATATCGCTCGGTCTTTGTCGAGATTTTTGACAAAAGACACACTCCGGTCTTAGCCGGGGCTTATATTCCTAGGACGTGCACTCCGACCTTAACTGATGCTTCCGCATTTTGGGTATAGGTCGGGGCTTATATCATGTCCCATTATCATTGAGACAAAAGTGGTTACTTTAGACTGGACAGAAGTACAAGATCACGTGCAGTCATGCTGAACGGAAAGGGGATACTTCGGTTTATCTCGAAGTATGGAGGCAGTTTTGGCCTTGAGTGGAATCACAGTGCAATATCTCAGTTTGTGCCGAGGCATAACGGGCAGTTGGGCCGGAGCAGAGGATATCGAGGTGTCCTCACTAAGGATTACTTGGCTTCTACGCCCTTTTATTATTCTGTCAGTGCCTTATCTTTTCCAAGGCGAGTCGACCCTCCTTTTTGCCGAAATGGATGATACGGTCCTATAACCTACAAAAGGTTGCTTCGGCACTTTTCAGGGACACTAATTATGTCGATCTTTTCCAAGGCGGGTCATTTCGACGTACGACGCAAGTGCTTGTTTGCCATTGGAGGGTGTCACTTTCACCGGGCAATTTCCCAGGTCTGCCCGTATCTCTAAGATCAGCGGGCGATTTTCTGCATTTAAGACCTATGATCCGGGATCAGAAAAAATCTTCTGGCATACGTCATGGGCTGAACAACACGTTTGGCGCGCATCGAAGGGCGCTATTTTCATCCTAGGAGGCCACGTGGCAGCGTGGATTGGGCATTTTGAACCTCGGGGCTTACTGCTTTAATAGCTGCTCCTGGTCCATTTCGCCTATAAAAAGGGGAGGAAGGGGCCATGCTAGGCCATCCCCAAAATTTCTTCTCTGTGAGCTATGAAAGTTTTCATGATGTCTGCGTCCCTGAAGCTGAGTGTGGTGGGACTGAGTTTTCCTTTTGTAAGCCACCTTCCTATGGATAGTCGGGGTGATGAAGGAGCCGCTAGAGAGCAGCTTGTCCTCGAGGGAGGAGCTTCGGAGATCATATGGAGAGTGCACAGGAGGTCCGCAGAGATCACATGGAGAGCGCACATATGCGCTTCCTATATGTCCTTTGTGGTTTGCTATGGGGGTCGCAGGGTAGGAAGTGCACATGCACCCCCGTAGTACGCACAGACCTTTCCTTCTCCCTATGACTGGATGCTTAGCCCCTCAGTGTGGGGAATCTTCCGCCATGTGAAGAGAGAGTTGAGAGCAGTATGGGGCTGATGGTCCCCTAGCTCTCTCAATCGGGCAGCGACCTGCAGCCTAGCATTCCACCCAGGGGAAAGCTTCCTCAGCATCTGCATCCACGGGTCTGTACCTCTTTTTGGATCTCTTAATTTATCCAGAGGACCCATGGGAATCCGACCTTGCTATCTATCAGGGTGAGCTGGCTGGTCACCTGATCCTTTGGGTCGGATGCCGAAGCATCATTGTTAACTGAAGGTGACTGGAGCAATTCGGCCGAGCTATTTACTCGTTTTTATTTCTTATGCTTTGATGCACTTGTAACTCCTTTCAGGATGTTGTAACTTTTCTTTTGATGAGGAAATAAAGAAAGTTTTCATTCCTTCTTTCTTTAGCACCTGCTTCTTTTTGCGCTGAGAGTTGTTGCTCCCATATTACGCTTTTTATGTCGCAGCATGTTTCGGCAGCACTGTTGCTGCTTTGTTCTTGATAAGGCCAATGTCCGGTCCTCAGTGGAGAACACGTATATCCATGTGCGAGTCAAAGAGGGACCTGGGCGGTCCTGTGGAGTCATGAAGTAAGCATGATCCTGTTTGCAGAACGAAGCAGGTGTTTTTTTTTCGGGGAAAGATAGCTCGTGGCACATTTTTGCTCGTCGAATAGTGGGAGGTCGTTTGCCTCTACCAAGGTATAATAGGGCGGAGCCTTAGGACATCACTCGACTATTGTTGAGGATCAAGGATATTCTCATCCTTTGGTTCCGATCGGGGCTTGTTAGCTGCCCGGACCTTGAGTGATGTTTTGGAGATTATTTAATCCGGCCGAGGCTTGTAAGTTGCCCGAATCCAAACGATAGTTTGGAGATCATTTGGTTCGGTCGGGGCTTGTAAGCTGCCCGAATTTGAACAATACTTTGGAGATTATTTGGTTCGGCCGGGGCTTGTAAGCTGCCCGAATCTGAACAATACTTTGGAGATTATTTGGTTCAGCCGAGGCTTGTAAGCTTCCCGAATCCGAACGATAGTTTGGAGATCATTTGGTTCAGTCGGGGCTTATAAGCTACCCAAATCCGAATAATACTTTGGAGATTATTTGGTTCGGCTGGGGCTTGTAAGCTGCCCGAATCCGAACAATACTTTGGAGATCATTTGGTTCGGCCGGGGCTTGTAAGCTGCCCAAATCCGAACAATAGTTTGGAGATCATTTGGTTCGGCCGGGGCCTGTAAGCTGCCCAAATCCGAACGATAGTTTGGAGATCATTTGGTTCAGCCAGGGCTTGTAAGCTGCTCGAATCCGAACGATAGTTTGGAGATCATTTGGTTCGGCCAGGGCTTATAAGCTACCCGAATTCGAACGATAGTTTGGAGATCATTTGGCTCGGCCGGGGCTTGTAAGCTGCTCGAATCCGAACAATAGTTTGGAGATCATTTGGTTTGGCCGGGGCTTGTAAGCTGCTCGAATCCGAACGATAGTTTGGAGATCATTTGGTTCGGCCGGGGCTTGTAAGCTGCCCGAATCCGAACAATACTTTGGAGATTATTTGGTTCGGCCGGGGCTTGTAAGCTGCCCGAATCCGAACAATACTTTGGAGATTACACGACTCCCAGCTGCGCCGGGAGCGCTCGGTCATACCAAGTCTTCGCGGGATGCAATTTGGCCTAACCGAGATATATAGCTCTGGCTCAGAGCTCGGCCTAGCCGAGGTATGAAGATTTGGCCCAAGGAGATGGCTCGTCGTGCCGAGAGTAGATGCGTGAACGACATCTGTTTCTATTGCGACTTTTCGAAAGAACGACCGTAGCGGTCCTGCCGCGGATCATAAAACACGATGCCAAAGCTATAAATAGGGCGAGTCTATAGAGAGCATACTTTATTGATGATATATGCGGAGGTTGTCCGAACTCCACGTCTGGGGAATAGATTTCCCGTTTAGGTCCTGGAGCTTGTAGGTGCCGGGCCCGATGACTGTCGTTACTTGGTAGGGGCCTTCCCAGTTCGGAGATAATTTTTCTTGCTCCAGCGGCTTGGAGACGGACGCTTTCCGGAGGACAAGATCACCAGGCAAGAAGGATTTGCCCTTGACTCTAGAGGCATGGTAGCGGGCCACTCTTTGCTGGTACGCGGCCATTCTGATTCGAGCTTTTTCTCTGATTTCTTCCACCAAGTCGAGATTGGTTCGGAGCTGCTTGTCGTTGGTTTCTTCTGAGTAGCTTTCCACTCGCAGAGAGGGGAGGCCTATTTCCACAAGGATGACGGCTGCCGTGCCAAAGGCCATCCGGAACGGGGTCTCGCTGGTGGGGATTCTCTGAGTAGTGCGGTAGGCGCATAGAACATGTTGAAGTTCGTCCGCCTATCTACCTCGGGCTCTGGTGAGCCGAGCCTTAATCCCTTAAAGTAGGGTCCGATTTATTACCTCGGCTTCTCCGTTGGCTTGCGGATGCCCCACTGAGGTGAGGCGATGGCTGATGCCATGACCCTCGCAGAACTCTCGGAACTTGGGATTATCAAATTGCTTATCATTGTCGGTGATGAGGGTATGTGGGAGGCTAAAGCAACAAATGATGGATCTCCATACGAAGTCCCTAGCCCGAGCCTCGGTTATCTGGGCTATTGCTTCGGCCTCGACCTACTTGGTGAAGTAGTCGATGGCGACAAATAGAAATTTTCTCTATCCAGTGGCGAGGGGAAAAGGGCCGAGAATGTCCATCCCCCACTTAGCAAAAGGCCAAGCGGAGGAAATAGTGACCAAACTAGCGGAGGGGAGCCTCTGGATGCTGGAGTGCCTCTGGCACGGGTCACAGGCTCGAATGAGGTCATTGGCATCCTTTTGCATGGTAGGCCAGTAATATCCCTGGCGCAGTACCTTGTGGCACAGAGATCGACCCTCCAGGTGGTTGCCGCAGAGTCCTTCATATACTTTTCGAAGAGCATAATCAGCTTCGGATGGACGGAGGCATTTGAGCAGCGGCACGGAAAAGGACCGCTTGTACAACTGATCGTCGACTAGCACATAGTGGGTAGCTTTAAATCTCAGCTTCCTTGCTTCCTTACGGTCGGCTGGGAGCGACCCTTCTTTAAGATATTTTAATATTGGGTCAAACCAGGATGGCTCGACCTAAATCTGCATCACTCGGTCCGCCTCCTCGATGCTAGGTTTTTCCAAGATTTCCAGGGGAAACTTTTGCTCGGCACTCATCGACTCCGCAGTCGCAAGCCGGGATAACAGATCGGCACGAGCATTTTTGGATCTGGGGATCTGGATAACTTCGAATTCAAAGAAGTGAGAAAGAAAGTCTCGCACCTGCCGGAGGTACCGAATAATGTTTGGCTCCCGGGCCTTGAATTCGCCCCGCACGTGACCAGCCACCAACTGAGAATCGGTGAAGGCATTCAGCCTCTTCACTTTCAGATCATGGGTGATTCGGAGTCCAGCAAGCAGGGCCTCATACTCGGCTTTGTTGTTGGAGGCTGGGAAGGAGAATCGAACGCCGTACTCAAAGGTCGTCCCCTCGGGGCTAGTGAGGATCAAACCAGCACCATAGCCATTGGCATTGGAGGATCCGTCGACGTGGAGGAGTCATAGGGCGTCAGATCTTGGATGCTTGAGGGAGTTCGGAGCGGAACCATCTTCCGGGATGGTGCACTCAAGGAGGAAATCAGCTAGAATCTGAGCCTTGATGGCGGGCGAGTTTGATAACGGATATCATGCTCGCTTAACTCAACGGCCCACTTAGCCATTCTTCCAGATGTCTCCGGGCGATGGACCACCGCCTTGATGGGCTGATAGGTAAGGACCGTCACAGAATGTGCTTGAAAATATGGTCGTAATTTTGAACCGATATTATCAGGGCCAAGACCAGCTTCTCGATTCGAGTGTACCTTGTCTCGGTGTCCCGAAGAAGTTTGCTGACATAGTAGATCGGCTTCTGGGTCATCTTCTCTTCTCTGACCAAAACCGAGCCAATCGCGCCTTCAGAGACTGCCAGGTACAGAAACAACATTTCTCCCGGATTGGGGCTGCTGAGGAGGGGTGGCGAGCCAAGATATCTCTTGAGGTCCTCGAATGACTTTTGGCACTCAGGAGTCCATTGAAAATTCTTGGTAGATCGAAGAGCTTTGAAGAAAGGAAGGCTCCTCTCGGCCGACCGAGCCAAAAAGCGGTTGAGGGCCGCATATCTTCCCGTCAGGCGCTGGACTTCTTTGATAGATGTTGGGGGCGCCATTTGCTGAATTGCTTGGATCTTTTACGGGTTGGCTTCGATGCCTCACTGAGAAACCATGAAGCCCAAAAACTTCCCCGAGGTGACACCGAAGGCGCACTTCGTTGGATTGAGCTTCATCCGATACCTTCGGAGTGTCGCGAAGCTTTCAGAAAGATCTCCAATATGCTGGGATGCTTCCTTGCTTTTGACCAGCATGTCATCGACATACACCTCCATATTCCGGCCGATCTGCTCCTTGAAGACTTTGTTTACCAGCCTTTGGTAAGTGGCGCCTGCATTTTTTAGACCAAAGGGCATGACACAGTAATAGTAGGTACCTCGATCAGTTATGAAGGCAGTTTTTTCTTCATCTTCGGATGCCATCCGAATCTGGTTGTAGCCTGAATAGGCATCCATGAAGGTCAACATCTGATGGTCGGAGGTGGCATCACGAGCTGGTCGATCCGGGGGAGAGGGAAGCTATCCTTTGGGCATGCTTTGTTAAGGTCGGTGAAGTCGAGCATATTCTCCATTTACCGTTTGACTTTTCACCATAACAACATTGGACAGCCAGCTTGGATAATTCACCTCCTGAATTAAGTTTGCATTGATGAGCTTGTTCACCTCTTCTTCAATTGCTCTCTGCCGGTCAGGGGTGAAGCTTCTTTTCTTTTGCTTCACGGGCCGGGACATCTCGTCTGCATTGAGACGGTGGACGAGGATGTCCGGGCTGATCCCGGGTATGTCGGAAGCTGACTAAGCGAAGACATCAGTGTTTCTTCAAAGAAAGTCGATCGGCTCCTGTCGGGGCTCCCCTTTCAGTAGCGACCCGATCCTTATGGTTCGGTTGGGCCGAGCCTCGTCCAGCGGTACCTCGTCTAGCTCTTCGGCTGGTTCTCCTTGTTGCTCGGCGAAATCCTCCCGAGCGTCTAGTCCGTCAACCTCGGGCAATCTGGATTGCATGCTGGTGACGAAGCACTGCCGAGCTATAGTTTGGCTTCCTCGAACTACACCAACCCCTCGCTCGGTCGGGAACTTCATAACGAAATGCGGGATGGAGACGGCGGCTCTGAGGGACATCAAGCTGGGTCTTCCCAAGATCATGTTGTAGGGCGACCGGAGCTTGATCACCAAGAAATATGCATGCACAGTGGCGACGGAAGGCCAGGTTCCTGCTCGGACCGTCAAGGTCACGACCCCCTCCAGGGTGATTACATCGTCGGTGAACCCCATTAGGGTGGAGTCCACCGCTCGAAGATTCTCCATGAGAAGTTTCATCTTCACAAACACATCGAAGTACAAAACATTGACGGAGCTTCCACTATCAATGAAAATTCGGCTTACATCATAGTTGTTTAAATTTAGAGATACAACCAGCGCATCATCGTGTAGGAACTGTATTCCCTGGAAGTCATCGCTGGAGAAAGAAAGCTCGTCAGTTCGCGCTTTCTTCAGCGCCGAACCTTCTTCATCGTCCCTCCCGCCTGAAGGACCACCGACCGCCTCAATCACAATGATGTGGCCAGCGACCGGAGGATTTGGGGGAGGAAGGAGTTGCTGCTGGGGCTCAGGCCGGCGATCGCCCCGTTTCTTAGCTCGGGGGCTCCCCTAAATCGATCAAGTCTACCCCGCTGGATGAGCCTTTCGATCTCATTCTTTAGTTGCCAGCACTCTTTAGTGTCGTGGCCATGGTCACGGTGGTAGCGACAATACTTGGCGGGGTCTCTCCGGGCAGCATTTCCTCGAAGAGGAGGAGGCAGAGGGAGTTGGTGCTCGATTTCCATAAGGATCTCCGCTCTTGGGGCAGTAAGCGGAGTAAATCGATTGAACCTCCTAGGCGGGCTCCGGGTGCGGTTCCTTGGCGGCGGCTGAGGAATCCTTTGGCGGCGAGGCAGGCTTGGCTGACGGGCAGGTCGATGCTTATTTGAGCCTTTGGGCTCCGTCTTCTTCGTAAGCTTGGCTTGGGCAGCTCTCCGTGATTCTTTGACTCTTGCATATTTGTTTGCCAGAGCTATCATGTCGGAGAGGTTCAGAGGGTAGCTGACCTCCAGCGCCAGGTAAAAATCACTTTCCTTCAATACTCCGCCTGCCAGGGCGGATATGGCCACCTCATGATTAAGGTGGTCCACCTCCAGCATGACCGTGTTGAAACGGCCGAGATACTTCTTCAAAGACTCCCCCTCTCTCTGCTTAACCTCAGAGAGGGAGTCGGACCTCCGTCTATGACGGCGGCTGCTGACGAACTAGCTGATGAAGAGGCGGCTCAGCTCAACGAAGGAATTAACGGAACCTAGTTTCAAAGCATTGAACCAGGTTTGAGCAGATCCCCTGAGGGTGGAAGGGAAAGCGCGGCAGAGGATCACATCTGATGCCCCATGGAACATCATGATCGTTCGGAAGCTGCTGAGATGATCGTCGGGGTTGGAGGAGCCATGATAAGGCTCGATGGTAGGCAGCTTGACGTGAGAGGGAATCACTTCCTCCATAATCTTCTTAGAGAAGGGGATGCCCTGCTCCGCCTTATTCTGAAGCGGATTGGCCTGCTTGGCGGCGTCTAGCTTTTGACACATTTCTTGGAGCTGGTGGTGGATATCCCTATCAAGAAAAGCAGAAGGGGCAGGATGAGGAGGATACTGAGACGGTGTTGAATCATGTCGACAGAACACCGAGGAGAGGGATCGGGCCCGCCAAGATCTAGGGAGATCTCTGCCGCGGACTCCTTGGGGAGCTAGCTCAGCTTCTCTGGGATGGCGAGGGGGGTCCGCAACCTGAAGCGGGCCGGAAGAAGAGGCCGCTGGATGAGCGGGGGCTGCATCCTCCTCAGGGGGATGAGGAGCAGGAGCAGCCGGATGGGAGACTTCGGGGCACCCCTGAATCAGGTGGGCCAGTGCCTGGACTTACTGGACCAGTGCGGCGAACTGGTCCTGGGTCACCGGGGCCGCCAGTGGCAATGGAGTCTCAATTGGCGATGGTGGCGGTGCAACACTGCTCGCCGGATTAGGCCTTTGGGAGGCGACCTAATCTCGGGCCTCAGAAGTAGCTTTTCTTTGGTTGGCCATGGGAGGAGTTCTCTTTCAGATCGAGATCCTTATCTCTTGGATCACAAGTTTATGGGACTTGAGGGCCCTTCCTCTAGCGCCAATCTGTTGCTGCCGGAATCTGTCCTCCGACTCGGGCGCGATCGGGCTGCAGCGCGGGCTCTCCACCTGGGTGGACCTATAAAACAGTCCTCACGCGAGAGGCATTGGGGGTGGCCCTCTGCGGAAGACCCTCCGACGCTCAAGTCAGTGGAGATCAGCAATCAACAGAAATGGGGAGAAGGCTCTCGCTGAAGAGTCCCTCCAGGGCTCTGAGCAGAGCAGAGCGCTAATGGCGGAAGCTAAGGTAGAAGGAGAGAGAGGGTTCCAGTGAGCAAGTGTGCGCGTACCTGAGGAGTCAGCAGACGACTCTATTTATAGAGGATCACCTGATTCCCTTGGGGCGTCGTGGGTCCGAAAGTCGTTAGGATCTGAATCCAGTTTGTTATAAGGCTGGTAGGATTCGTATCTTGTTGGTTAGAGGATCGACGGCTAGGAGAGCTCGTTGATGTCTCAAAATGTGGTGAGGAGATAGGCTCCAGGGCCCTGGCCACTCTTGCGGGTCCTAGGTCACTCCCGGATATGATTTCTGTTTGGAATCTCATGAATTCGAGTTCTCCTGCGTTGAATTCCGCAGAGGCGCAGATATCGCTCGAGTTAGGCCGAGCGATGGGAGAGATCGGCTAGAGGGGCCGAAAGATGACATAGCTCGGCTGGGGCCAAGAGATGACATAGCTCGACTGGGGCGAGAGACGACATAGCTCGGCTGGGGCCGAGAGACGACATAGATATAGCTCGGCTGAGGCCGAGAGACGACATAGCTCGGTTGGGGCCGAGAGATGATATAGCTCGGCCGGGGCCGAGAGAAGATATAGCTCGGCTGGGGCCGAGAGAGGTGGTTCGCGTCTTGGGAGTCCTTGGTTCGGCGAGGGGCTAAGGCGTCCCAACTTATCGAGGCTGACTTATCTCGGACGAGCGTCGCATAGTGGACAGGAATCAGGGCTAGCCCTAGTCATGTGCACAATTATTGACACACAACAATTTTTAACCCTCAACAATGAGAATGTCTCCTAAATTTTTTTTTTGCCATCTTTTAATCCTGAAAATACCCTCTCACTCTTCCTATGATATAAAAAATATCTCACTTATAGAAGTTTAAAAATATTTTAAATCATAAAATTATAAAAATCATTCAAAAAAATTAATCATAATCAAATATTAGCATAATTCTAGAAATGAAATATAGAATCATAAAACTTTCATAAAAATCTCTATATCTCTGGATATTTTAAGATTACTCAAAAAACCTTTGAAGTGATTTAAGTTCTATAAATTGGTGTATATTTCAAATCAATCTATTTGAGAACTAATTGTAATCAATATTTTAAAAATTCACATATATTTTGAATCTATTAAATTCAAAAATCAATAAAAAAAATAATATTTTAATTGAAAAATACCTTTCAATTACTTATATTATAATTTAAAATTTTTATTTTTATTTTTATAAAAAAATATATATTTTACATGTCGGATTGCTGATGTATGCATATATGCATGCAGGCTAATAGGTTTTGAACTGTTTGGTATGGATCTATAAAACGGATCTAATAGTTGCTTCTCTTTTTGAGACAGCCAAGGGGAAATATTCTATCTCGTTAACGGTCGATGGTCCCGTCAACAAAGGCGGCTCTGTTAGCTGTCTATCCCTAAAGATTCTGCTGAGCTGGTGGTCACAGCTCGCATCAACCGTACATCACTCTCCGATGGCGTTATCTGGTTAACGGACGGGGAATAGTGGCGGAAGCGGCGAGAGCGGAGAGGAACCCTTCGACTCCTCCCACCTTACTCCCATAGTCCCATGTAACAACCCCTCTACTCCCACTCGCCCGCCCCCTTCGAGGTTCGATCTTTCTCTCAGAAGACCCCTCCCTCCTTGGCTCCGTAATCCTCCCCAGTCCTTTCTCTTCCGCAGTCTTCTTCGCCGCTCGATCACCGTGTCGTTTCTTGGTTCGGCGAAGCGCTGAGGGTCCGCTGCGGCTCTTCCATTCGTTCTTGCTCTGCGGCCGACGACATACGGTATGGATTCTCCCTTCTCCAATTTTTTTTTTTCGCTTTCGATTTCGTCGCATTTGGTGAAAATTCTTGCAAAATTGTGTCTTTTAGGGTTTTCCAGATGATTGAGTTTTGGTCTGATCTCAATGCATGCGAATTTTTGGGATTTTGCTGCTGGATTGATCCGGTCTAAATGGTTCTACTCTTCGAGGGTTTTGTTGAGGAATTCTTGTTTGGTTTTCTCGATAATTATGATATGGTCATGCGGTTGTAGATTATCTCCTCTTTTGTTAATTATACTCTGCTTGTAGGTAAAGGATTGATATCAGGCATCCATTTCTCGCGTATTTGTTGGGCAATTTTAGATATTTTGAATGATATTATGTTTTCGTCACAATGCATGGTTAATTTTTTTTGTTAGGTCTACATCGGCGATAAGTTAGCTTATTTTTTGTTGGTCATACTGTAACAATGGGTTATATACATTTCTTTTGGAAATTTACTGCATGGCCGAAGTTCTGATTATTTTGATAGAATATGAATGCGTTGCAATATAAGAGTTCTGTTGACGCTCGATAACTGTGACTGGACGTTGGGAAAAGTTTTCCCTGCTGGTGTAGTCCTCTCCAAAGTGAATGGCCTGCAAGAAGTCTTGGTACCGGAGGGAGCTCCGGTAGAGATCCTCCGATGGTTAGCAACCGAGGTCACAGTATAGAGAGAGCTCGAAAGAGCTAAAGGAATGTCTGTTGGGATAATGGCTATTATGTGAATAGAAGCTGGTCCGTGGGTCTTGTCCCATCAAGCGCATAGGCCTGGCGGTTGGTGGGCTTGGTCCCATCAATAGAGTAGATCAGGCGGTAGGTGGGCCTAACTGTGTCAGGCTATGTGGGTCAGGCAGTAGGTGGATCTAGCGGTTGGTGGCCTGGTCCCATCAACAGCATGGGTCAGACGGTAGGTAGGCCTAGCTGTGTCAGGCGGCGCAGGCTAGGTGGTAGGTGGTCCTGCCAGAAGCCGCTGGGGGCTGACTTGGAAGAGTCGAAGCTGCTAGGGACCGACTTGGGAGAGTCGGGGCCGCTGGGGCCGACTCGGAAGAGCCGGGTCCGCTGGGGGCCGACTCGGAGAGCCGGGTCCGCTGGGCCGACTCGGAAGAGCCGGGTCCATTGGAGACCGACTTGGAGAGGCGCAGCCGTCAGTTTTCGCTCATGCCATCGGTTAGCTTTGCCGTTAATGTCCACGTGGCACCACCGGCCACATTAGATGCCCCTGCTCCTGAGCGCGAAGGGCCACGCGTCCGTTGACCTTGGGCGAAAGGAGTGCGAAAATTGAAAATAATTGTTGGCTTTCGCGTGCCTTTGATCGCCGGAAGTGTGGCCCGCTCTTTCGAGGTGATATCGCTTCGAAAATCTTCCTTAATCAAGCGAAAAGATGGGGGATAATGTCAGCACTGGGCGCACCGAGAGAGTGCCTCTCGAGGGATGGAAAAAAGGCGGGCACCATCATTACTTTACTGTTCCCCATGTCTCGTCATTGGCCAAAAATCCGCTTCTTGGGCAGAATCGAGGCATTGTACCTCGGGTGCTAGCGGGATTATCAACAGTTGGACACCTTGCGCAATGGCCGCAGACCACGTGGCGAGGTCTCGAGCGAGGCGATTCAAAACATGGTATAAAACTGTCCCTCGCGCCCGATGGAGACCTTTATGCCATCACTGTCTTCTTCGTTGTTCTTCCTCTTCTGAGCCCTCAGTCCTCGAAGAGATCAGAAAGGATCCGTGCCATTAGGGAGGGTAAGAGACCCATGGTGATATGGAAGATCCCTCCAGCGTGCCCTTTGAAGGAATCATCCGTGTAGGTGTCCTCGAGTGTCCAGGGCCTCCGAGGAGCCAGCTCCGAGTACCATGACCTTCGAAGAGATAGATCTCCAGTTTCTCCGGTTGGTGTTGCTCTGTACGAGGAGTTCTTTAGGTGCGGACTGCGTCTTCCTTTCCATCATTTCTTCTTAAACTAGCTAGATAGATATAGATTAGTTCCTGCACAGTTGACTCCGAACTCGATTCGGATCATTTGTGCGTTCGTCGTCCTTAGCTTCTTTTAGGGCTCAGAGGCTAGGCTTTCCTTATTCCGGACCTTCTACAAGCTCCGCCACCACAACGAGGATACGTGGTGGATTTTTACCTCTAGGCCGGGTCGGGCCCTACCTCTTCGTCTCCCCTTCAAAGTCAAAGGATGGAAATCCTGCTTTTTGTATGCCTATGTGGAAGGAGTGAGGGTGGATTGGAGAGAACCCGACGTCGGCCCCAACAAAAATTCCGCCATGGACGAGAGGGATCAAGAGCTCTTCGATCGCTTGATGTCCTTCGAGATCCCCTCTTACAAAGAATTACTGGCCGAGGAGAATCTCTACGAGGCAGAGTTGGCTTCGGGGGTTGGTGAGCGCGAGACCCGCCCTTCTCGTTCCTGACCTGATTTTTTCTTTACTGATTGCTGATTCTGTGCAGCGATGAAGAAACAGTGAAGATTGCAAGTTAAGAGATATCAAGGAGTAAAAAATTTAGGTATTTGGGATCAATTATCCAGCAAGAAGGTGAATTAGGTGAAGATGTGAATTATAGATTTAAAGCAAGATGGATTAAGTGGAGGAGTGCTTTGGGAGTATTATATGATCGGCGCATCTCATTAAAATTAAAAAAAAATTCTATAAAACCGCTATTAGGCCAGCTATGCTATATGGAACAAAGTGGTGGGCAATACTGAAATAACATGTGAATAAATTAAGTGTAACATAAATGCATGTGTTAAGATGGATATATGGTAAAACTTTAAAAGATAGAATTAGAAACAAACATATAAGAGAAATGATAGAAGTAGCCCAAATTGAAAATAAAATAAGAGAAAATCGATTACAGTGGTTTAGACATATATAACGAAGACCATTAGATGCTCCAGTTAGAAAGAGTGATCCTTTAACAATCCATGGTAAGGATAGAGGTAGAGATAGATTTAAACTAACATGGACTGAAATAATTAAAAAAAGATATAACTATTTGTAATTTGAATGTCGACTTAGTCCTGAATAGAGCAGAGTGGAGGAAGCAAATTCATGTAGCCGACCCATGTAGTTGGGAAAAGGCTTAGACGAGTTGAGTTATAGTTGAGAGAGAGAGGGGGGGGGGGTGGTAGACTTAGCTACATTTGAACTTAGCCAAGTTTAGGATCTGACTACCTTCTCTATCCTTGGATCCACACTGATCTTAAAGTCATCCTATCTTTTTCACTTTTTCTATCTTTGGGATCCATGAACTGTGTGAATCCAAGAGTGGGGAAGGTAATTGAATCCTAGACTTGGTTATGTTCGAATGTCGCCAAGTCTACCCCCCTCTCTCTCTCTCTCTCTCTCTCTCTCTCTATATATATATATATATATATATATATATATATATATATATATATATATATATATATATAGAGAAAGTGAGAGATAGTATATAGGAGGTGGTGCCCAAGGGGTAGGGTGGATGGAGTATGGAGGGTGGTCAGTGGCACCTGTCAAGATAGGGTGGAACATAGGTCAAGGAGAGGTGGTGATTGGTGGAGAAAATAGTGAGGCTAAAGAAGCAGAGATGGAGTGGAGGAATAGGGAGGGTTAGAAAGTTTTTCAAGTCCCACATTTCAATCCACTATCCTTTTTTTTTTTTTTTTTTCTTTGAAAACACATGCACATTTTCAGGTTTCAAAGGGACATCTTGTGAGACACTGGGACAGGTTGCCATCTCAAGAGTTTGGACGGGTTGCCATTACAAATGTTGGAATGATTTTATCATCATCCTAGCATCTCAATCGGCGTATCTTCGATCAAATTAAAAAATGTAGAGCCTGAGTCGATCATGATAACAATTTGAGCTTTAAAATTAATATCCAGCTTGACCAGTCTATCAGGCCTAAAACCACAACCTGGGCCTAGCAGAAATTGGGCTGGGCTAGCCTGCTTTTTCTCAGGTCTAAAGTTCTTAAATTGGGTGGACATCCTAACGAGTCTAGTTGGAAGATAAATATGGGGCCCTACTGATATGTATTTTTTCCTCTTTGTTTCAAAATAGGAGGTTCCGAGATTTCTTTTCTCACAAGTATCCTTGACATGGATGTCTTCTTTCATTTCTTGTGGGCTGTTTGTTTGGAGCTTCCATACAAATTTGGTACCAAAGTGCCTTCCTCTAGGTTATAGCCATGTGCATCATTTTTTTAAATTGTTATTATGAAGGAAGAGGCATTCTTTTTTTTTTTTTCTTTTTCTTTTTAAGTTGGAAAACCTCTTTTTTTTGTCCATGATCTCGAAATGATTCTAGTTTCTTGAATGTTTTGGGTTTTATGGTTGATGATCTAATGGGTTTGTTAGATCAATTATTTTGGGACTTGATGCTCAAGTTCCTATACTTCAGCTGCTGATTTTGGGAGTAATTTGATCGAGCATATGAAATGAGTTATGTTTCCGTCAAGATTTGGATTTCATAACCTAATTTAAGCCTTCTGATGTTTGGACAATTTCCATAGTACAGCCATGCTGTTTTCTGATGTTTACATTTTTTATAGATTTGTTTAATGTCTTTATTAGTCTTGCTTAACTTTCTGAGGCAGGTGTTGCCACTTACAGTAAATTTAATCCAGTCTCCTGGTAGAGTTGAATGCATCTTGACATTATGTCCCTTTTTCTTCACTGAACATCAAGGAAATTGAATATGGTTCCTTCTTGTCCTGAACTGTTGGTATCTATTATTTAATATTGTGTCTTTTAAGATCTATTATGCATGGCAACATCTTTAGGTATGTCACTGGATGGTATGATAAAGAGCAGAAGTACCAGTATAAGAGGGAGGGGCCGAAGCCAAGGGCAGGGCCGTGGTTGGAGCCGGGGACGTGGTGGCACCTTTCACGGAAGGGCGTCGGAGATGCTAGGTCGAGGGCCTCTCAGAGTTAATACTCGGCCATCTCCGTACATGATTGCCAAGGCAAGTATTTTTCTTATGTTCAAGAATTTGAATAACTGCAGGATTCCAAACATGGAGAAGATTTATAAGTTTTTTATAGAGTAAAGCTCTTTTACATATGCTTAGTTGAGGGCCTCTCAGTTAATAGTAGGCTGTCTCCACACAATTGCAAGCCTAAAATTATTGCTGTCTCTTGCATATGCTCAAGAATCTGAGTAGTTGTGGAAACCCAGACTTGAAGGGGACATTTCTAAGGGGAGATTTCTGAACTCTTTGATGTGGAGCTTATTTCAAAGATCTCTCTTGCTGGGTGCATATTCATTACTGATGGATTTTAAAGTGGAGAATTTCAAGGGATTGTCTTTCTAAATCAGGAACTTTAGCAGTGCAGGCACTCTATTCTAATGCCAGCTCATGGAGTTTTTTGGCTGAAGTGCATATCCTGGTTATTTCAGAGTTGGAACTCTTGCCAGTAGCTTATCATCAGTATATGTGATATGGATGGAATTCTCTACTTCCATTTGTGATCTATAATTCTATACTGCTTTATATGCTATTTGGTTTAGGTTTAATTAATGACTCATATAAAATATCTTAATTAACTCTCTACTTCCATTGATGATATGTTTTTTCTGTCCTTTGAATGTTTGATTAATATGTCCTTGTCAAGTGCACTGTGTTGATGAGTTTGTGGTTGCATGCCAACTATCTTTTTACAAACTGGACATTTTCTCTCATTTTTGCAGTCCTTCCGCAGAGCGAAAGATATGATATGGAGACATGATCTATTTGATGATACCATGGTAGCTGCTGGGCTTTCAGGAATTGAAATGGGTACAAAACTGTACGTTTCAAACTTGGATTATGGGGTGTCTAATGAAGATATAAAGGTAAACCGTGCCCTTGAAGCAGGGGGTTTGAGGCTATTCTGTTCCTATCGTTATTCTAAGCTTATTCTGACTGTATTCAGGAGCTGTTCTCGGAAGTTGGTGAGCTGAAGCGATGTGCCATTCATTATGATAGAAATGGTCGTCCAACTGTGGGTTTCTTGTCTTCTTTCCATTTACTACACTTTCCCTTTACTACATTTGAAATATCTATTGTTTGTATTTTCTATTTACAGCAACTCGTCTAGTCTGTTAAGTGTAACAAAAATGAGCATGTGGATGGATATGTAGTAAAATTTTAAAAGATAGAATTAGAAATAAATATATACAAGAAATAATAGGAGTAGCGCCAATTGAAGATAAAATGAAATAAAATCGATTACGATGGTTTGGACATATACAACGTAGACCTTTAGATGCTCTAGTCAGAAAGAATGATATGTTAACAGTCCATGGTATTGATAGAGATAGAGGTAAACCTAAACTAACATGGATAGAAATAATAAAAAAATATAACTATTTGTAATTTGAGTGTCAACTTAGTCCTGTATAGAGCACAGTGGAGAAGTAGATTCATGTAGCCAACCCCATGTAGTTGGAAAAAGGCTTAGATGAGTTGTGTTGAGTTGAGTTGAGCAACTCGTCCAGTCTGGCTTCCATATACGATAGAATCTCTCTCTTAGATTATTGAAAATATCATTTTAGGAGAACCTAAAAAAATATCACTAATGTAGAATCTTATTTATTATGGTGTATTGGATTGAGAGCACTATTCTAGCTTGAGCCAATGAAAATTCCTTTATCTTGGATTTCAATGGAGAAAGGAAGTTGTCATTCTGTTGTTATTCCCAACCTTTTTGGAAAAAGAATTTGTTATGCTGATGTTATCATCAGCTGTTTTTCTTTTGTTACGTCACTTTCTTATTTTGTTGCCTCAACTTTTTGGCTTAATAATCTCAAGTATTTGCACCCAACAATTAGACTAGGGTACATTTATATGGGGCCATAAGAAGAAATTCTTAGGTACCAGAAGGGCAATTCTTAGGTGCTGGAAGAGTGCAGCCCTTGGGCACACACTCGTACTCAACACAGTTATCTGTCTTGGTAACTTAATTTTCAGATTGTGTTGGAGTTTCTGCCTTAATAGAAATTTTGCTCCAGGTAAACCACAGAAAGTAATGTAGCAGACATGGAGTATTACAAACTCCAGTCTCTTGGATGGACAACGTTGCTCTAGGACTGAACCATTTAAAAACTAGCTTTCATTGACCTTTTAATCAAAAGGAGTAAAACAAAAAACAAATAGATATTTGAGTTTACCGCTAATGAGGAATAGACTGTTGTCTGTGTGCTTGTGATTTGGGGACATCAATTCTTTTGTTATCTATGATGAGAATAGATATGTACTCATATCTATTTCTGAGCATACCATGGGGCTTGATGAAGTCTGATAAAACAGGTCATTGTTTGCCTAAATGTTATAATTTAAAAGCCGCAATGTAGAGTTTTCAGATATGGGTTTCTCGGTGACCGTGGGCCATCCATATCATGTTTCCTTGGTGAGGATAGATTACTCTAGAAGCCAGAACGTTTTGCACCTGAGGATAACATATAGCTAACAGAGAAAGAAGAGGAATGGTAGGGGATGTCGAAATCTTCAGTGCCGCAGGTTGCATGCTGAGGAACTTCCCCTAAAAGAAGATCTGGCTATTTGAAGGATGATGCTCATTGATGCCACTTAGTTCTCGGGTTATTGATATTACTCAGTTGAGAGAAAACTGTAACTAAATACTTAACTCTCTCTCTCTCTCTCTCTGAACTTCTAAGCCAACTAACTTTTTATTATCATGCTAGAAGAAACTGTATCTTTGATAGATAATTACATGTGCATATTATGGCTGCATATGCACATGCAACCCCAAAATAAATAGCAGAAATCTATTGTTTAAATTTTGAAATAAAATATGTAAACAAGAATGTTGAATTCATAGAAATCAATCAGTAATATCAATAAATAATAAGCCCAACATGAGTATAATGTCTACTTGGTTTTGTGTATTGTTTGATAGTTTCGTTTCCTTGTGCCAACTATATGATCCAACCATGTTGACCTTGGTGGATCTTTTCGAAGTCTTTTCAAAGTCTCCCCCTCATTTTTTGGGGTATGTGTTTGGCATGTTAAGCTTAGCTGATTTCTGTTCTCTTAGGAATAGATGTATATTTCAAGCACAATAAACTGATATTTTGTAAAGGTATTTGGGAAATACGATATGAAAGAAAAAGGTTCAAGAATTTTATTATTTTTGTATGAAAAATTTACAGTTCATTTGACTCTATATGTACAACTTTTTGTTACACTGAATAAAGAAAAAAATTACAAAAATTACAGCTAATTTTCTTAACTTTAGGGATAGATTATCGATCCTGATTTCCTTCAGATTATTGACCCTAATTTTCTTTACTAAATTTGGAAAGATTATTGGCCCTGATTTTTTCCAAATTATTGATCCTTATTTTCTTCACTAAACTTTTCTAAAAATTCTCCTAAGATTGCTCATCCGAGATTTTCTACACTCCCCCTCAAAAGCTGATGAATATAGGTTTTTCATTCCTAGCTTGCTAATATTCTTATGAAATATGTTACATAGCCTTTTTGTCATCACATGTGCCAGTTGAAGTCCTGTAGGATATACGGAGTACAAATTAGTCTACTATCTAACTTCTCTTTAATGAAGTGTCTATCTATCTCTATGTTTTATTTGGTTATGTTGCACTGGGTTATGAGCTATACTTATGACTGATTTATTATCACAGTATAGTCTCATAGGTTTGCTCCATTGAATCTTCATGTCTTATAAAATAATTTTGACCCACAGTAATTCACATGCTCCTGCTGCCATAGCTTTGAACTCGACATTTGTACTTGATCTTACTATCATATTCTATTTCTTGCTCCTTTAGAATACTAAGTTTCCTTCAAAAAAGGTACAATAGCCTGGCGTTGATCATTTATCGACTGGAGATCCTGCGAAGTCCGCATCTGTGTAAACTGCCAAATCAATTGTAGATCCTTTCTTAATAGAATTCTCTTTCTTGGATGTGCCTTTAAGTAACGAAGAACTCGGTAGACTGTCTATAGGTGAACTTCTTTAGATCATGCATAAACTAAGTGATAAGACTAACTGAATAGGCTATGTTTGGCCTAGTATGCACAAGATTAATGAGTTTTTCAACAAGCCTTTGATAAATCTCTGTCCACTGCCTTATCTCCAAGGGCCTTTTTAATTTGTGATTCTGTTCATAGGAGTTTCAACTGGTTTGCTAGCCATCATACCTGTTTCCTTGAGTAGATCCATAACATACCTTTGTTGAGAAATGAAAATTCTCAGTCTTGATCGAGCCACTTTAATTCCCAGAAAATACTTCAATCTTTTCAATTCTTTTATCTCAAACTTCTTGGCTAGACACTACTTTAAGGCTTTCTTCTCCACTTCATCGTTTTTTGTCACTATAATATCATCCACGTACACAATTAATATGGTGACTCTTGAAATTGAATGCTTGATGAAAAGCGTGTAATTTTCTTGACTTTATTTATAATCACTGGCTAACATCACCTTGGCAAACCATCCGAACCAAGCACGCGGGATTATTTTAACTCATATAATGCCTTTTTTAATCGACAAACTTTATTTTTATTAATCCCACTAAACCCTGGTAGAGTGTTCATATAAATCTCCTCTTCTAATTCTCCATGAAGAAAGGCATTCATATCATACTGCTGTAATTTTTGATCAAAGTTAACACCTAAGGTTAGCAAAATTCTCACTGTATTCATCTTTGCTATTGGAGCAAATATTTCTTGATAGTCTACTCCATATGTTTGAGTATATCCTTTCACAGTCAGCTTCGCGTTGTAGCGTTCTAGGGATCCATCTGCCTTAAATTTTATTGCAAACACCCACTTACAGTCCACTGCTCTTTTACTCTTAGGTAAATCAATCAATTTTTAAGTCCCATTCTTCTATAATGCATCCATTTCTGCCTTCATAGCAAGTCTCTATTCTTTCTTTGATATGCTTCAGACAATGAGTTAAAGAATAGAAATTGTGTTTAAGGTTGAAAGGAAACTTTGATGTTAAAAAAAATCTTTCAAAAGATACAAAGTGAGATAATGGGTATAGAGGTCTTTTGGTGCATTCTCGGATTCCTTTTCTCACAGCAATAGATAGATCGTGATCAAGGTTAGGAGGCTTGGGACAAGGTGGTTCAGGATCAAAAGGAGGATAATTTGTTTTTGGTGTAAAATCTAGGTTTGATTCACTTATTGTTACCTCATTTTCAGAGTTTGATTTAAAATGTTATTCTTGCCTTGTTTGTAGTCATGATGGAATCTCTTTTCCTTGTATACACTTGATCAAACTGGAATGAGTTAAAGATTTTACCATCTCATTTCTTTTTTTCTTCCAACTCCTCGTACCGTGGAATTGACTCTCAATATTTAGATTTGGACGATTCAGATGGGGGATGTCTTTAGTGGTAAAAATTTTGATTCCTTATCTTTAAATATAGGTAATTTCCCGTGAAGATAAGGAGTAAAAAAATAGGGCTTATTTTCAACAAATGTAACATCGGCTGAGACAGTTTTCTAGTGGATGGATGATAATATTTATAACTCTTCTGAGTAAAGGAGTACCCTATAAAGACATACTTAAGAGGTCGAGGATTTAACTTTCCTCGGTTATGACTATGAACATGCACTACAAGAAAAAATAAATTTAGCAACAGAAAAATCCGTCGCTAAAAGTATGAATTCCGTCGCAAATCTTAGGTAGCGACGGAATTTTTTATCCGTCGCAGAAATGCTCCTCGCAAAACATTTAGCGACAGAATTCAAATCTGTCGCTAAGATTAGCGATGGAGTAGCGACGGATTTTTATACGTTACTAATTAGCGACAAAATAATTTCTATCACTAATTAGCGACGGATTAGCGACAGATTTTGCATTTGTTGCTGGTTAGCGATAGATATAGTTCTGTCACTAATTAGCGATGGATTAGCGACAGATTTTGCATTTGTTACTGGTTAGCGACGGATTAGCACATATTTGTTATCCATCGCTAATTATCATTTTTTAATAATTTATTATATATATATATATAATTAGTTCCTGTAATTTAAAAATTCAATTTATTGAAATGCAAATAAATTTTAAAAAGAAGTCATGAAATATATATTAAAATATCTTACAAACAATTTTTTTTACAATAAACTTCAAAACATGATAAATATCCCATAAATATTCAGTAATCAAAATAAGTTCTACATGCTACTAGAATGAGGTGGATGTCTCTGTGAAGCTGGAGCAAAAATGTGATTAGAACGAGTCATCGCTGTCCCATCTCAACACGCATGTCGTCCCGAATCTCGTTTCGAATCTTTCTCGTCTCGTCTCGATCTCTCATCTCGAAGTTCGCCACGAATCTCATCTCGAAGTTCGCTATGCATCTTTTCTCGCATCTGCTGCCTCTGTGACTCTAGCATATTTTGAACCTCATGCTGCATATCTTGCATAATACTAGCACGCAATTGCTATGCACTAATATCCCATGATGTGGTAGTGGAGTGAAAGGAGGTACCAGTGTAGAAATGTGATGCCTTAATGCCCATCCCGTATACACGCCCCTTTTTGTGGCCATTAGCCACTTCTAAAAATAACTCCCTCAAATCTGGCTCACATGGCACATTAGAATCTTCATTGGCTGAGAAGCAATCTCTCTAAGGGTCTGCACTTTTTCCTACAATACAAATTTTAACAAGAAAAAATATAAATTACATTAGATTAATCGAAAAAGCAAACAAACAAATTTTGAAATATGAAGAATTATTTAGTTTAAAAATACTTACTGCAACAGCCTTAGACCGCTGGTCCACATACTCAATTCCTGAGGCAGTCTTTCTAGTGTGTGTTGCCTCAAAAAGTTCTATTGGATTTAGTTGGCGTCCTAACTCTTTTGCCTGATCGTAGGAAAAAATTAAGGAAAACATATTAACTACAAAATTACAAGACTAATACATAAGTAAATAAAAACAAAGACATTAGCATACATTATATAGCCTTATTATATAATTAAATAGCAAATTCAAATGAAGTTATTATGATCAATATACCATCCGCATGCTACGCTCCACCATGGATATAGAACCCCCTGGATGTCGTGAGGGACCTGAACCTAATCCGCCCGTCTCACTAAGTCTGTTCTTAGAGGCAATAGTAGACCACTGCTTGAAGAGTGGACCATTTTTTTTGCCAACTATCCCAAACATGCTCCGAAACTCGTTGTGGTTTACTGCCAGATGCTCTCCACTTGCTCAAAGTGTCACTATAACGTATAGCAGCCTGTTGTAACCATCTACGCTTGATTACACTCTCAAGCTTTGGATCCCAAGTAAATTCCTTCTGAAATAGAAACAATAAAAAGAACAATGTATAGGACTTTTTACTTCTGGCAATATTCATATAAGATTAATATTTATATCAAACTAAAATTTTGGCAGAGTTTCATCTATAACATCAGCAATGTGACATTAAGTACAAGTCCTGTAATGACCAATCAAGCACAAGACATAATACATATTTAATATCAAATTAAAAATTGACAAATAAGTATGAAACTTTTCAACCAATCAAGCATAAGAGATTAAATATTTAAGATCAAAATAAAATTTTGTCAGAGTTCTAACTACATTATAAATAACCTGACCTAATTTACGAGGTCTCTAATAACCAATCAACCATAATATTACATTTTTAACAAAGCCATTTGCATAATAAATACATTGAATTAATTATTAGGATTCAACCTGAAAAATTAGATGTTTTTTTTTAAAAAAAAGAAAAACAAAGTACCAGAGAAGATTAATCAAGAAAATCCACCAAAAAGCCATCAATCTGAGAACAGTTATGGAAAAATCCTTGAAGAAATTTATAGCAGGGTATGAAATATATTAAGACCCAAAATCTCATAGAAAATTTTCTATCAACCTAATCTGGACAAAATATTGATGGATGGATATCCCAAATACCATTAGGAAAGAAGTTGGAAAACCCCACAAGAAAGAGAGGTCTATTTCCATGAAGGCCTCTGGTTCTTTTTGAGAGCTGAGAGCTGAAATGATCAACAAATACCAGAAAAAAAAAAACGATCCCTTTCTATATTTACCTGAACACAACTTGATTTCCTCTGTTCTTGAGTTGTTAATCGGGAAAGCGAAAACCCAACTCGAATATCGACCGGAAAAGACCATGAAACCTTGTTCTAGAAGAAGATACAGCAAGAGAATAACCTCAAAAGAAGGGAGAACCCAAGGAGAAGCTCGAATAGGAAACGACGCCTCCGATTTAGAATACCTTACTTGGTTAAGGATCGTCGAAGAGAGGAGAAAGGAGATATGGGAGATATCTGGCATGGGAAGAAAAGTGTGGCGGTGCGAAGAAAGAAGGCTAAGGGTTTTCGGATGAAGATGCGATTAAGTGAATACAATCGAACATTTTCCGTCGTTGGGTTTTATTCTGAAACATTCATTAGCGACGAAAATTTCCGTCGTTAAGGGATTTCAGAAGATGTCCGCCTAAGTGAATATAGCGAGAGACCTTTTTCCGTCGCTCGATTTTATATTGAAATAAACATGTCCGATAAGTAAATATAGCGACGAAAATATTCCGTCGCTATTATTTATATATAAAATAAATATATTTAGCGACAAAAATTTCCGTGGCTAATTTTATATATGAAATAAATATATTTAGCGACGAAAAATTTCTGTTGCTATATTTTACATATAAAATAAATATGTTTAGCGACGAAAATTTTCATCGCTAATTTTATATATGAAATAAATATATTTAGCAACAAAAAATTTCCGTCGCTATATCCATATCTAATATTTAGCGATGGAACTTTTCGTCGCTATATTTTATATATGAAATAAATATTATTAGCTACGGAAATTTTTGTCGCTAATTATATATATATATAAATAGATTTAGCAACGAAAAAATTTCCGTCGCTATATCTGTCTCTAATATGTAGCGACAGAAAATTTTCGTCGCTATGTTTTATATATGAAATAAATATCAGTAGCGACCAAAATATCCATCGCTATATCCGTCGCTAATTTTTCTATTATTTTTACTCATTGATCCGTCGCAAATCTGAAGCTATTTGCAACAAATATAAATCTGTCGCTAAATTTCGTCGCTATTTCGTTCTTTTCTTGTAGTGATGAACAAAAGATGTACATCCAAAAAACTGAGTAAGATTGAAGGTGGATCGTATGTTAGGATAGAATTTAGACAAAACCTTTAATGGACTTTGAAACCCCAAGATCCTATAAGGAATTCTGTTTATGACATAAGCTGATGTGAGTACAACTTTTTTCCAATATGATTTTGGTACATTTTGTTGAAACAATAAGGCTCTAGTGCACTCAAAAAGATGTCGGTTTTTTCTTTCTGCCACTCCATTTTTTTATGGAGTGGTGATACATGATGATTCATGTATGATTCCTTCTTTTTGAAAATAAGGGGTCAAGGTTTGATTGAAGTAATCACGAGCATTATTCGAGCGAAAGTTCTTTATCTTGGCACCAAACTGATTTTAAATCATTGCATGAAAGGTAGAAAAAATAGGACTCGCATTATATTTATTTTTGAGTAAATAGATCCGAGAGACTCTTGTACAATCATAATAAGTGTCATAAATCACTTAGATCTTGACATGTTTGGAATAATTGATGGTTCCCAAATATCAGTATAGATTAAGAAGAAAAGAAAATATTTTTATTATTGGTTGAAAATGGTACACGAGTGTGTTTTGCATACTCACAAACATCATAATGAAAAGACTGAATATCAAATCCATTGAACAAAGAGGGAAACATTAGTTTAATGGTGAAAAAGATACATGACCTAAAGCCTATGATGTAACCAAATAACATCTTTATTCGAAGAGAAAGATGAGCTAGATAAAGTATATTTATTCAATTCCGGTTGACTTAATGTATCTAAGTAATAGAGTCCATTATACTCCTTAGCAAGTTCAGTCCTCCCCGAAACCTGGTCCCAAAATTCATAATAGGAAGCATTGAATATAACATAGCCATTAGATCTTTGGTAAGCTTTTGTAGGAAAACCAAATTTGTGGATAATTGAGGGACGTGAAAAACATTTTTAAGAACCAATTTTGGGGTAATTTGGACATCTTCTACTCTTGCTACTGTTGTAAAACCATAGCAACGACAATTTTTCCATTGCTAGGACAAGGGTTATAGGTTTTAAATTTATTTAAAATATGGGTCATATGGCCTGTAGCATCGGAGTCAAGTATCCAGGCATTTTTAAACTCAGTACCTAGAGCATTTAATCCAAGAGAGATTAGAGCCTTACTTGACAGCGTTAATGAACACATACCCTGATTCATCGGCTGAGGATTGCTATTTGTTGCTGGTTTTTCAATAGTTTTCAACAGGCCTTTAAGCTTCTTAATTTTTTCCATAGTTGAAGATAATTGAGGTGATGGCATTGAAAATGAAGCATCCGCCATGGTTGAAAAGGATCGAACAATAGTTGGGAATAAAGAAAGATAAAGATGAAAAAAATCAGCGATGAAGGCTGAAGAGAATGAGGAAGAAATAAGCAATTAAGGCTGGAAAGGGAGGTTGAACTGGCGATGAAGGTCACTCGAATATTGCCCTAGTTTTTCAGAAACCCTAGCCGTAGGGCTTGATACTATAAGGAAAAAAAGGCTTAAGAATTTTATTATTTCTGTATGAAAAATTTATAATTCATTCTACTCTATATATACAACTTTCTGTCACACTAAATAAAGAAAAAATTACAAAATTACAACTAATTCCCTTAATTTAGGGACAGATTATTGACCCTGATTTCTTCAGATTATTGATCCTGATTTCCTTCACTAAACTTGGAAAGATTATTGACCCTGATTTTCTTTAGATTATTGATCATGATTTCCTCACTAAACTTTCCTAAAAATCGTCCTAGGATTGCACATTCGAGATTTTCTACACGATCAAAGTTTTCTCACGAAAGACATTGAGGGCATATTTTTTGGTATAATAAACTGAATTGGCAGTTGATGAATTTCTTTGGACCGAAGGGTTAAATTTGTGGCCTAATAAACCGAACCTTTATTGTGTCATTGGAAGTAAGGTGAGTGGGGAGGAGATAATGAAACTGTATCTTTGGCATAATAATGGGACTATATCTTTGGCATAATATCTTAGGTTCATATAAACCTCCTTAGACCTCATAATGTTGGGAGCCTTGTTCATTGGGATGCCTTTATTTTTTAGGCATGATAAATTGAAACGTTATAAATGTACCGAGGAAATAATCGAAGTTAATAAATGTAATTGTGAATAAGGTGAAAGTACTTATTAAGAAACATATGAATGCTTTTATAGTTTTAGGATGTGTAGGTCCTGAAAGTGGATTTCTTATTTCTTATTCGAATGCGCCATTATTGTTAAGGTGATTTGAACCAGTTTATTTATCTGAATATTGAATTAGATTATAAATTATAATTTCCTGCTATCATCTACATAGAGCTGACCTTTTTCTGGTTCAGTGTAGTATTTAAGATGGCACTATACAGGTGAATCTTTGAATTACTGGTTCAAAGTTGAGGCTTGGAAAATAATGCATTAGTTTGAGATAGCAATTTAGATGTGGGTTCATTTTAGAAGTCATGCATTGCTGGTGCTGTCATTTCATTGTGTTTGAATATCTTGCTTGCATTCTAATTTAGAAAAGTCTTGCTGCACCACCCTCCGGTGCAGCAAGTGCGCACTGGCTGCGCGGATTGGCCGCCCGCGCAGATTGGCGTGCCGGCGCGTGTGCAGTGGCCCAATGGTCCTTGTTGCGCACCACACACGCGCCAATACGCGGGGCCAGTGCGCGCTTGCTGCACCGGAGGGTGGTGCAGCAAGTCTTTTCCTTCTAATTCATTTTTCATCTGACTTCATTAAGTGTAATTGTACCTGCATGCTACTCCGTGACGGAAAGCCATACATGTGCTTAGTGGTAGAATGAAGATGGAAGAAATAAAATTATTATTTAACACTTGTAAAAATGGGAATCAACTTTCTGTTGGAAATATTGAATTAGCATAACAATCTCAAAGTGAAATAGTAGGAGGAAAGGAACTTTCTGATGCCCTAAATCCATGGGATATCAAACTTACCATAACTATGGATATCAATTGGGGATTGCGTCTGCAAATTGATGCTCTCATGCAGGACATGAAGAATTTCATGCATCTGCTGCAATAAAATAATGCAATGCTAGACAACAATGTTTTCACTTGCCCAGGTTTACAACCATAAAAAAGCAAATTGTTTAATGATCTAATTGTATATATTCATGGCAAGGATAGCCCTGTTTATCTAAATATGGAAAAATATATGCATATATGTAATATACATATGCACATACATGGATGCATGCGCGCGTGCGCGCATGCACATATATATATAAACATATATATAAATTTGCCTGCTTTGCATGCTGTCTTGTAGTGTGTATGTCCATAGTGCATTTACGCATGCATGCATTCTGGCTTTTATGCTATATATGCATTTATGCTTGCATGCATGCATGAATGCTGGCTTGTACTGGATGGCAAGAACTGTACCATCTAGGAGCCAGCACCTAATACTCTATTGGTTCATGAACCAGTCAGCACCACCCTCATACAGCTCAGTGTGCCTTTTATTTTCTACAGAGTATATCATCTGGGATCTAGCACCTGCCATCCCTTGTGATTGATTCGTTGGTGAACCTAACAGAAGCACCCTTGTATTATTTGGCAAACCTTTTATTTTTTTAATTTAATTTTTTTTTTGTCATTTGAACCTATAGGTTGCAACAACTTGCAACCCATGGTTTGTTTTGGTATGTATCATTTGAACTGTACCATGAGTTCTAAATATGTGATATAGACTATATCTATTATTTGTCTTTGCAATGATTGTCTCAATAGAGAATTATGCTCTTAGAACCATAAATGATGTGCCACTTTGTGTTGTCCCATCTTCCATCTTTTTTTCTTCATTGAATTGCTTTATCATGAATGGTGTGCCTATTTTATCAAATGATTTGTTTCTCCATCTGTCGCCTTTTACATATCACATGCCAAGAAGATGGTGTCTTGTTGTCTTGCCCCATCATTATCACCAAAAAAATCAATCTTTTATAGCATGGAACCATCCCCAACTAGTGGATATTTAAACCAGAAAATAGGGTTCTTAAATTATATATTTGATTTTAATGCTAGGAGGGCCAAATTTAAGATTTTGATTTGTTATACTGTCATATCTTAGTTTAAAGCAGTGAAATGATACTGGTGATTTTGAATGTAGAAATGCAATAAAAAATCAGATTTCCTTGGTTGCAGTTTATTTCTTTTCAGAAATATCCCTTTGACCCATTTCATAGAGAAGAAACTTTTTCCAAGACTGTGTACATTTTAATTTATTTGATGGTCAATTGGTCATTACAAGAATGTACTTCATATTTTTAAACTTCAAATTTCTTGTCAGGGTTCAGCAGAAGTGGTGTTTACAAGGAGAAGTGATGCCTTGGCTGCCTTAAAACGATATAACAACGTTCAGCTGGATGGTAAAGCTATGAAAATAGAAGTGATTGGAACCAATCTAGGCTTGCCTGTAACTCCGCGTGTAAATGTAGTTGGGGGTTCAACTGGGAGAGGAAGGAGGACAGTTGTTATGACGTATGTTGTTCTCTCTTATTTTTTATTACCTAGCTGCACTTCTTTTACTGATTATATTGTGGGGTTCTTTTCACCTATTTGTTCTTTTAAAGTTCCATTGGTATTTCTTTAGGCATTACCTGTTTGTTTTGTAGTAAGTTCATTCTTTTTCAAAGGTATATCAAATCATCGGTTATAGATAAAAAATTGGAGTTTTATGGAAACCTAATCATGTCCTTAACATGAAAGCGTATAACCTTTTGTGTAGTTAATTATGTCTCCCCCACCTAGTTTTGGTTAATCTTTGTTGTCTGATGGAAGTGTTCAAATGTTTTAATCAGTTT
Organism: Calamus simplicifolius; assembly: GCA_900491605.1. Lineage (NCBI taxonomy): Eukaryota > Viridiplantae > Streptophyta > Magnoliopsida > Arecales > Arecaceae > Calamus > Calamus simplicifolius. The sequence goes on along the minus strand of UESW01004169.1, from coordinate 780,130 downwards.
TGAGATTATGATCATTTCATTTGTCTTATGCTGTGAGCTGTTAACTGGTAAAATGATTCTTTCTGACAATCACCTTTCTTTATCTTATATTCTAGGTTGACTATTGTAAAAAATATTCTTAGAAGTGATAATCAACATTAACCAGTAAGCTTTATGACGTTCTTTGATATTGACAATAAGAAAAAGTCAATATTATCGTGTCAGATAATTTGTTCTATCTGTAATATGCAAGATATTTTTGTGATCTCTCTCTCTCTCTCTTTCACACACACACACACACACACACACACACACAAGTTGGATTTCTTTAGGCATTGCCATGCACTCTGATAGGCACCTAAAATGATTTCACTTAGTTGAAAACTAAATCAATATAATATTACTTGTTATTTGTAAGTTCTCTGGAAGAGCTAAAACTTCAGTGGGACTATGATGATTATTGCACATTAATTTTTATTTGTCCTCTCATTTTCTTTATTCCTTGATAATAGGGATGCAATTTTGGTGGGTTGTAAGGCAAGTCCAAGACAACTTGAGTCATCAGACCAGTGAAATATCCAACCTTGGTACCTTGACTTGAAAATTGACCAACCAACCACACCCAAGACTTAGTCTAAATAATCCAAACACATTTGGGAAGGGTATGGGTGAAAGTAAAAAAGATAATATCCATATAGATCCATTTTTTTTCTGAATCTATCTAAATGATGCAAATTTGAGCCTTGGTCCAGTATCTGTATCCATATCTATATCCATTAAAAGAAAATGGATATGGATGTGGATAGACAAATATCAAATGTATATCCAAATATCTAGTTCTATTTGTAGTACTATTTCATCAAATATAGCTTTCATAAACTTCTAAGGAAAATAAGTGACCATAATTTGCTTTCCATTTAGAGATATCATTGATTTGGTAGTCATAAATTTTAATTTTCTGACTTATATTCATATTTATATCCATAATTTTTATATCCAATTTGAATCTGTATCCATTTAAAACAAATATGGATATGACTTTATATTCAACTAATATTTGTATCCGTATCCATATTAGTCAAACAAGAACAGATGCAGTTATGGATATACTGATATCCGGTCAATTACCTGATTTGTTTTCAGCCCTACATTTGGGTTGCTGGGGCCAGATTTTCTTCAAGGAGGTTTTTAAGCGCAGGGTTGACAGTCCACATTTATGGAATGTGGGATTGGATTGTATTTGAGTGCTTGAAAATGGGGCTTATGTGAGTTGGGTTGGGCTGAGACTTAGGAGAGGCATCTTCTTATGCAATTGGATTGATTTGTGTTGCCTAAACCTTCAACTTGCAGCCATCTCCTGGCTTGAAATTAGTTAAATATCTTTTAACCGAGCCTGAACTTGGTTAACTACAATACATATTGGTCCTTCTTGACAAACTACTAGGTGGTTTAGGCTTGATTTATGTTAGGCCAATCGAAGTTGCAGTGTTGTAGGTGAACTTAACTGCAGAGCTTTCTAAAGTATACTTAAAAGTTAATGTAGTTTTTTCCTCATTTGCTTTAGGATGTTACTGAAGAATATCAGTTATTGATGCTTTTAGCCACTTTTGATTCTAGTTGATTCCATAATTGCATGCTTTAAAAACAAATTTATCTATTTATTTGCTTATTTTTGTGGGGTGTGGTTCTGCTGATACTAACTACTTAGTGATGGGAAGAGCTAGGATGCTCTTGCTGAGTGTCATCTCTAATAGAGACGGTTGCACAATCATCTCTGACACATGTTTTGATAATACCATATAAAATTGACACATATGAGTTACAATAAAATCGGCTGTATATTGTAGTTAACATCTACATTATATAAATATCGATCATTATTATTTGATAAGCATAATCATCTTTTCCTTGAAATATTGCTAAACAAATTATCATTATCTTATGATCTATGAAGCACAGACATGGAATGGGATATAGATAAGCCGATACTACAAACTTTGGAAAAACAGGATACGATAGAACTAGGATACATTAATGAATATATATATTAAAAAAAAGGCATAGTGGATTATCAAAGTAACATAATACATACCTTATCGTTTATTTATAAACCCATTATTCATATTTGTACGCTAATCCATAATTCATATTTTAACATCTAATAGAAATCAGGCAACAAAATTGACCATTCATCATCAAAAGTTAATATTAAAAAAGGAGAGCATACACCCTCCCCTCATATTTGGAGGTATGAAAGAAGTGCCTTGAGTATATCCAGAAGTATATGTCATGATGTTTGTTTAATTTTGAAAAAAAGGTTGCTTCTTGCAAATATTAGACACATGCAAGAATTATCCAACAAGTATTGGTATCCCATACATATATGATACGGACATTACATGTGATTTGAAGTATCCATTCCTCCTAGGAATTGATATATGAAAATTAAAGAAGTCTATTATTCTGTGTCATTCTAGCTCCTTTCTTCAAGAATGAGTTTGCTTTTAAACTCAAACTCTGCATATTAAATACCTTAATAAGGATGGATCATCAATTAAAAAATGAGCACTTTGAAAAAAAAATTAAATTTGTGCATGGAAGCCTTTTCTTTTATCAGTCATCATGTATGATGGGAGTACCTCTCTTTCATTTACTAATGTCTCAAGATTCTTGCAAACCAAAATCCACCCAACATTTGTATTGAGGTTCTAATAATTGGGGGCTGCTGAGAGGAATCTCAAGCTTGATAATGAACCTTAAGGCTTGTCATGTTGCATGTGTTGAATTTTATCTTCAAGGTGTAAAGATTTGCACTCTGGCAGGAGGCAACACATGGTGTACTTTGAAGGTTGTGTTCTATAGATGATGCAAATGAATATGTTGGAAGGTCCATTTCAGAGTGATTTTCTACCAAACATGAATTCTGAAGTATGAATATGTTATTTTCTTTCACATATCTATCCTCCTTTCTGAGGAAGAAATCCTAAGTTGTAATACAAAGTGATATGGGCATTTATTCATCCATGAGTTTCTCATACGGTTAATGTATGCTAGTTATAATACTCACCGGAATGCATCCGGTTATTATTAAAAATTTTAGATATAGGGAAAATTCAGAAAAAAATGGGTTAGGCTCTGTATGTTGCTTGTGCAGTTGTTTAAAATTCAATTGCTACATTATGTTCTAGTTATATGTATATTTAAGTTTTTCTATAACTAACAAAATAACTATGAATTTAGATTTTAGAAGATGTATGACTCTTATTATGCATAAATCCATAGAAATCCAACTTGATACACACACCCGCGTGCGCACACACCTAAAAGGGCTAACAGATTGAAAGGAAAAACAACATATTCATGTTATAAAATTTTGTTGTTATGCACAATAAACATGCCCTTTCAAATATTTATATCTATGCATATATTCAAATATATATCAAATATGATAAATAACTATGTTGTATACACATTGAATGATAGAATAACATTATTAGAATACTATGTAGATACAAGTGATTTCCACGAGTTCCGTTTCTTATTGTATTTTGTGCGCTGTGTAGGGAGAGAGAGAGAGAGAGAGAGAGAGAGTCTACCCACAAGCTGCCATGGAGAGAACTTTGGACTTCGAAGGGAAAGTGGTTTGAGTTTTTTGCTGATGGAAAAATAGAGAGAGTGCAAGATATGGGAGTGCATCTGGATTGGAAGTTAATGGGATTCTATTGATGTTGTTTTATTTTAAAGAATAAATTCTGATTTGAAATAGAATGTTAGGAACAATCCCGAACATGTCCAAGGGGCCTGCTTGGCATGAGAAGAAATGATCACCACCCAAACACAAGGGCCTGGGGTGCATAGAATATTGACTTCTAGAGGGGGCACGGGCTAAGTAACGCATAAAAGGAGGGACAGGTTTTTCTTTGGTTCAAGGGGCCAGAATCCCTTTTTTTCGCCCCTTAGAACTCTAGGCATGTTCGATGCAAACTTCTAAGTAGAAATCTAATATGGCTATTATGGAAATTGAAAAATTGAGAAATTAAACTGCTTGTGTATTGTGTTAGGAAAACAAGATAGAGAAGCAACAGGTTTAGGAATCGAAAGCAAATATTTCATTCAAGAGAAACTGTATGGGGATATGAAGCCATAGGAGATAATGATTTGGTATACGCATGGAAAGTGGTACTCTCACTCATAATGCAATTATCAGGACAATAAGTCTTTATCAATTCTCTCTGGTTAGGTTTTATATGGTGAATGGACCCAAAAAGAAAGTTCTATATTTGGTTAAAATCTTGAGATATAGCAAAGGAGAGAGAGTAGATATGAGGGTGAGCAGAAAAGGCTTGGTGCTTTGGTCTTTTAACTTCTGGTGGTAATCCATGAGATTAGGGGATGAGTGTGAGATGGTTTTCTGTTGTGTCCTTAAAATAGGAAGGGGAGGTAGAGAATGATAGGCATTTAAAGTTATCAGGATTCATGTAAACAGAGTAAGAATGCTTTTTGTGGCTTGTAACTGTCAAATTATTGGGCAGAAAATACGAGAGATGGAATAGTGAGGAGAAGGTTTTGATCTTGTTCTAGTCTGCATGGTTTATCATAGGAAGAAATTCATAATGTTTTTGAGATTTGCAGAAATATTTCACGATATATAACAGATGCTCTTATAGAATTGTTACTTAAAAGTAGTGGAAATTTTGGAAGAACATTTGATAGACAGAGGTGTCTTTTAAACAGAACTTCTATAGTTCCCATTTCACAAATCTTTGGTGCACCTCCATGTTGTTAGCTATTGATTGGACTCGGATGGTCTTGCCAATTTATTCATTTTTGAGATAACTTTTATCCTTACACTAGCTCAGCATTCATATTATTATGATACAGTGATATCCACTTTGTATTCTTCTAGTTCCCAATATTCTGACCACTGAATATAGTCAACCTTGATGACTGTACCATTATCATGGAGCTCCTTTTAAGCTCATTTTATTGCCTGCTCATACTTAAAGAGGATGACATAAAACTTGCATGAGTTTCTCATTAATAATAGTTCTAACATAACAGAAATATGTCAACTTTGGAATACTTTTTGGTGATTAACTTTGATTTAAATTGAACAAAGTAAGGTGAAATCAAAATGGAACCATGCAATAAAAATTCATTATCCTTTGACCATTGACAAAAGCTTATTATCCGATGAAGAGCTTCTGCAGTAGTTATGTTTTACTTACCTGGATCTCAGATATTCCTTATTCATTATTTGCTAACCCTACAAAAAATTATGTTTTCAGGCCAGGAGTTGGTCCGGGCAGCTCAGGTTCATTTAATCGCACTTCAGGGTAAGCTCATAAAAAACAATAAATCACTATTCTAATATTTGAATTTCTTTCTGTAATGACATTTCGTCATTACTATTGCTGATCTACTGTATATGTATCTACTGTTCAGACTTACAACTGTAACTTTTACTGTTGGATATGTGAAATTTCACCATCTTCATATATTTATGTCTCGAAGAAGTCCAGTAATTCTTGAATTTGCTTTTGTATATGAGTTGTATTCACACCTCAACTCAACTCAACTCAGCTCATCTCAGCCTTTTCCCAAGAGTTGTATTCACACCTATTCCTATTTTTTCTATCTTGCTTTGATAATTGAAATTGTCTCAGCATTTGAACTTCTGACCTTATTAATAAATATTTGCCTGATTCCCTCCCCACCTCCCCCCCTTTTTGGGTTATCTAACTTCTTAATGGTATGGGCATACAATTTATGTGATTCTTTTCAGATTTTGAATTTAGATTTTTGCATTATGGAACTGACTGATTTAATTTGCTTAGATGATTATCTCCTAGTTGCTTTATTAATTAATTGATATCTTGTTTGTCTTCAAAGGCATGTTGTTTAGTGTTGTGTTTTGTGTCTTCCTGATGGTCAATATTTATCATGGCTTTTCATACAAGTTGCTGCAAATATGGAGACCCACATTTTCTAATCACCAATTAACATGCCATAAAGTGTGCTGGTATTTTAATGTCATGCCCCTTGCTGCCAAAAGTCGTGGTTACCCCAGGGACTTGACACTAATAGAGGGTTGATTTGGGTGAAGACATAAGAGCAGGTTATGATAGTTTCTTGGACTTAAGTGGTTGTTGCTAGGTGCGGGGCAGACTGAAGGGATGCTAGAATTGAAGAATTGCCTTTAATGCAAGGTATCAGAGATTACATATTTGGATCCAAGAAAGAGATGGAGTAAGAGAGGGCCATCTGTTCTGGATTTCAGAGCTACCAGCATGAAGACAGGAGAATATAAATTAGGCTGTTTTAGGAGCTGGCTGGGGTGGTTACTTGTCCCTGCTCAGCTTCTTCAAATAGCAGATTGCATGTTCTAGTTTTGTTCTATTCTTGATGAAAATCATTCATATAAGGTTGGGTTACTGGTTGAATTTTAATGGTTATGAGTTCATCTGAGTAAATTCTAAATGAATCCTTCCCAATCTCCAGGCCCTCAAACGGTAAAACCACTCCCAAATCTTCTCTGCATTTTTTCTGATGCTAGAAGCTGGGGAGTATAAAGTGGAGATGTGGTCCATGGAGGATGACAACTGCTATCATTTTTCAGATATGACTTGGGGACGATGGTTGGTGGTTAGCTCTTGATCTGGCTGTTGGCAAGGATGATAAGAATAAATGAATGGATTAGACCAACAACTCACTCTATCTGGTTGAATGCAGTGAATATGTTGAACAAGGGGTGGAAACAAGGCGTGGAAGCAACACGTTCCCCACATCTAGATGGCTACTAGTTGTGGCTGGTCTCTTCTCAATGTTGAACTACTGTGGGAACTACTGTGGGATGAGAGACCACCAATTGCCTCGGAGCCAAATCTGGGTGCCCAGCTTCTTGGCATTGAGGTGTTGAAAGATTGGAGATTGACAGATGCTGAAGAGTTGCAAGATGAATGCGTTGTATAGGGATGAGGAGACCCAGATAAGGGTTTCATTTAATTGAACATCTGATTCTACAATTTTCTTGTCTCAGTTTATAGCTGATGTGGCTACGTTAAAGAGCTGTGTCTGGGGGCAGTTCAAATAGTTGATCTTAGACTTGTGCAGAATGGACCTGGCTTGCCTGTTCCCACCCATTTGACCTGATCATGGGCAGACCTAGTTCGGACTTTGGGCTGGGCTGGGATTAGAATTTGAAACCCAATTGCATTTTGGGCCAGGTTATGTTGGCAAATAATTAAATTGGTCCAACTCTGTCTACATTAAGGTTTAAAGACATTGCATATAGATTGAATATATTGAACTCTTGATCACTCTGCCAAATGCTTCTTTTCGTTTAATCACATTAGTCTCGTCCTTAAACCCTCTCCTCTTTCCTCTTCTACCATGCAAGATAGGTTCACATATTTGGTATGTAACAAGTACAGAGATCTAGGTCTGTCAAGTTAGACTTGGGTTGCTCATGGGCTTGGAAATTAATGGTTGGGCTGGGTTTCAGTGGAAGTTCCTGGCCCAAACATGTGGTCAAGTTGGGTTGGGGCTAGCGTGTTTGTCTCTGAAAACAAAGCCTAGCGTTGGCCTGAAATTGGCTTGCTCCATAAATGACTAGGTCTAATTGAACACCATAGGCTTGCATTTTGATCAACCTTTTTTCCTCTGGATTTCACCTGAAGCCATATTAAAATTTGAGAGTTGTAGGTTGAGCTGGTCAACCTGAATGGGTTAATCAAGTTCAAAGAACATTCTCTTGAACTGTACCCATCAAACCGAGGGTTTTTATGCAGGTGCTAGTATCAGTCTGAATTGGTACAATACTAGGACATGACATGCCAACTCTTACTGTAGTGCTGTCCCAATATTGTGCCAGGACCTTTTTTTATTGTTTTTTGGTTAATGAGTTTTCAATTTCCAAACTTTTTTTAAATATGAAGTGAATCTTTAGTGTACTTTATTTTGATTTTTTTTTTTCAATATTTTAGGCAGTTTTCAATATAACAATGGGGTGTCTGATGCTGGTAGTGGCGCTGACACTTGTGGCTCCAATGATATCTAGAAAAATACATAGTAAAAGTGAAACATCACTCAACATAATTTTGCCTCCATGTCTTATTCTACATCTTTTCTCTTGTTCTCTTGGATGTGGCCCCCTCCCTCCCCCACCCTGTGTGTGCTGGCAAAAGGCAGGGTTGGGGGTGCTCGGTGACAGAATAGGGGAGACAGCCAATGCTGTGTGCGCTCTCCTTCTCATTTGAAAACAGGCCAAGCCTATCAGTTCAGGTTTAGCACTGGGTAAACTGGCCATGGTATTGGGCTGTATTTATTGGTTTTCATTGGGCATGTAGGATTTGAGCATGTGAGATGCTCCAGTCTAGGCTGTTTCGACATCCTGCATCCTGTCCCAGTATTTGAAACCTGTCAGAATGGTGCCATATTGAACCAATGGTATTTAAATCCTTGCACTAAATGCTACTAATGAAGGCAAATTAGCATATTAATAAATCAGTCCCAATCTGAGGCTTCATGCTGCTGATATACTAACTACAATAGAAATCCACTCAAAGGTGAATATGCTATGCATATCCTAAAAAACATCATGCAAGCATGTCTAACTCCAAAGAGCTGATGTGACCTCTGGATGTAAAATTATTAAGATAGTTTGATTTCAAAAGAGTTTATTTTTCTATGATGATCTTTTTGGAGCATTGTAAAATTGTGGCTTCACTGTAATTTTGGAGGTTTATGAACCAAAACATGTTGTTTTGACATTTTCCAAATGCTTAGCGAGTACAACTATGGGCATCCTGGCCAATCATGGGGGACACCTCAAAGTAATTTGTGCTAATACTGTTCACCAGTCAGTTATGGATCTCAGCTCAAGCAATTTCCTTTATTTAGCATTATGTGATCTTAACTTATATGCTGGGATAAGTAGAACAAATGATTGGAAAGACTATATATTTTGAGGACCTAACTCGCTTATTGAATTTCTAAAAGTTAAATTAGTATTCTTTTCAACTAAACCTGCATCTGTGATGGTTTTTTGAATTATGTATTGCTTATGTGTGAATATGGGTTCTCTTGCTCTCTGTATGTTCGGTTTTTTAGTTGTTTTTTTTGTTGCACTCAAGGTTGATAATGGTATGAAAGTCTGAAAGGGTATTTTGCTTGGTGATTTGTTGGCAGTACTACTAGAAATTTTCTCATTGCCCTTCAAAGAAATGCCTCAGTGGAGAAACAGAGAAGGGGCAGGATGGATGATTTGGGTCAGTAGGGTTGTGGAGGGAGGCCAAAAAGTTGATTATCCTTGTTGGCAGGGGCAAGACTCAGTTAAAGCATGCCAAGATTTAAGCTTTTTAAGACACAACTCTTAGGTTAGTCCTTCCATTTGGAATATCAAATATCGATATAGGTTGCAAGGTAGTCTTTGTTTGATAGTCAAGCCGGGAATTTTTATTTAATTTTGGTCAGCTCTGGCTGCATTAAATTGGATATGGGAGAACCTGTACATGATTGGCTGAGGTTCTCATTTTAGTTTGAGACCCTAGATCTGAAATTTCGAGTATGTTTTGGGGCCAGAATAGGTTGTACGTACATGGGTCAAGTGCAGGTTCACTCCGTCGATTCTACTCTCTCAAGCTGTATTTCAATCATCGCAATTCAATTTTTTTTAATTATTTTTTTTTTTGAAATGCTTAAATCTCAATGTTTGGCCCTTCCTCTGTTATTTTTTTCTAATGGAAATCAGGCTATAGCACAAGCCTTTTCTTTGAGTATGAGGCCATCAGGTTAGTTTCTTTTTGTTGGTTACCGCTGCAATAAAAGTTGACTCTCTGTTGGAGCAAGATCTAACTGTAAATTATTCCAGGATTCCTTGATTTATGTACCATATTTTTTCAGTTATATATTTAGTTTTTGTTTTATTCATATTCTTTTTCCTTTGTTATTATTTTTTGTGACACATCATATGCTACTTTCTTGGTTTTCAGTGCTTTTAAGGAATCTTTTTGAGCATTTAACTGAAATGACAATTTTTTAACCTCTAGAACTAAAATTCTATTTATGCCCCGCTGGATGGGTATGTTGATCAATAGCAATACCAGGAACTAAACTTCTGGACTGCAAAATGGCCTGTATAATCAGTCAGGTTGCCAGGTAAAGTCCTAGAATTTTGTTTCTGCAGACTATTTTGATGCGAACTTAGTGAATCTTTTGTCAACTATTTGTGTTCCATGGTTGCAAGAGAACTTGTAAACAATTAACTAGTATATTAAGGATCCATATATTTTTCTTGCTTTTATAATAAATTATTCGTTGCATTTCTATGGATTGTGTTAGTGAGTTAGGGTGCGAGGTTCCTAAAATTTTATGGGAATCATTTCTTGAATTAGTGGTCTCAGGAGCTTCGCCCATTTCAGTTTGTCCTGAGCTTAGGCCAATATGGACAAGTAGATCCATGAATCTTTTTTGCCACGCTGCAGAAATTTACTTGTGTTTTACTGCATATCCATGACTGGTGCTAGCTAGCATGTTACCCTATTGGTGATTTTCCTTGAACAGGTGGAACCGTGGAAGCTTTGAGCGAGCTTTGAGCGAGGTGGCCGTGGACGTAGCCATGGCCGAGGCCGTGGCCCATGGTCTTGTTCGTGGCCGTGGCCGTGGTCGTGGGAAGAGGCCAACTACTGAGAAATTGGCAGATGAATTGGACAAAGAATTGGAGAGTTATCATGCTAAAGCGATGAATACATCTTAATTGTGAGATGATGGTGGGTTCTCCTGTAATGGCTGCTGGCACCGTGCAAAAGAGGTGGGTTTGTGGTTGTTGTTGCTACTTGGTCACATATATTTTGCATCTATCTTATATAGCAGGTAGGTTTTTAGAGGCATAAAGGAATGGAGATTGCTTTTATTTTTGCTGTAACCAGACACCATATCATTGAACTCCACCGGAGGGATACTGACCTGTAAAATAACTGTCTTGAACAGAACAATGTTTCTGCAAATTGAGGATAGCATTGACATTAGACTATGCCATGGATGGATCATATTTACCCCCTTTGGAAGGATATGATCGAGTTGTCATTCAAATTCATGTAGTATTTTCCATATTGGGGATTTTGATAATTATCTAAGTATGTGTTGGGCAGTGGTGGTGTGTTTTGTATTAAAGCTACCTTGTGCTGTGCTCTGCATGCGTTGCATCACTGATCCAATTGGGTATTCTAATCTGCATTGTTAACTTAGATTCTGTTAACAATATTCTTTGCTAGTGATCGATAAAACTGTGTGCAAGTTATGATTTAATCTTTGCAGCATTTTTTATTTAATCAGTTCCATGATTATGAGTCATTCTCAATAGTTTTGAGTTATATCAATGTCGCTCTGACATTCGAATTTTAATGGACTCTGTATGTACATTTCTTGAAATATGCTAATTTTAGTTTTCTATTCCTGTTTGATTAGATACATTTCTTCGCATATCTTGAATAATGTGTTAATGCCCATGAACCAAAAAATGAGCAGGTGGTGAAGCTTTTTTTTTTTTTTTAAATCTGTGTAAAAGAAGGGAGTCGTTTGCAAGATGCCGTCCTGATACGTATGGTTTCGGCCTTAACGTGGATGGATATCTTCTTCTTATTGACTATTGTTGGCCTTGGTGCCATTAATTCGTCACACGATATTCCAAGAGTCCCTAGGGACTCTACGACTCTTTGGATTCTGAGGATGCTTTGTAGGTAATCGGCTTATCTGCTGGTAATAGCCTTCTTTAAAAAGAAGACCGAAGGTGTCTTCATGATGAGGTCTTCTGAGTGAGAGACGCGTCCGAAGGTCACAAAAGGCTCTTCCTTCTCTCCCTCATCAGTGCTGTGGCTTAGGGGCGTGACATACAGGGACTCTGATAGCCCCCGACGACCGACGATCCTGCTTCCGCTGCTGCCGATATTGAGGTATGTCGTCATCCTTTATATTTGGTTCCTTCAATTGGTATTAGAGCCTCGTCGGTTATCATCGGCGATGAGAGAGGTTGTTGAGGAATTGGCCTTGGGTGTTGCTGCAATTTCGAAAAAAAAAAAATAGGGGAGGTTTCGCTGCGGCCATGGGTGTAGCAGCGGACCTCGAAAGCATGGGGAGGCAGGGAGGCGCTGGGATGTTCTTCTCCGGTCGTTTGCGATCCTTCCCATTTCTTTTCCGAATGGCTTTCATTTCCTCGGCTGTGGGCCTCTGCTGCATTCCATCCCGGGTCTGTCTTGGGTTGCCGTGTCGTTTGGCATCTTCTTGACCGCTGGAGGGCTGGGGATGTCTGACTGCTCTGACCGCCACCAAGTGGGCGACGGCAGAGTCAGCTGCAGCACGATTTGATGGCGTTTTGTTTTCTTGGGTCATAGTGTATGATCCGTCGGTTACAGCGAGGAATTTTGAATCCATTGAATGGCTTCCCTATTTTTTGAGTTGATTGCACCATCCGTAAATAGTTGAAAATCCAGGGGTAATTTCATTACCCAACCAACAACCAATAATAAAAAACAAAATAAATCAAAGGAATAAGGGAGGTGCTGTTGCTGTCGTTTAGCATTTGAAAGGTCTGCCATGTGGCACTCAATGCTGGCCACGTGCCTATTACTTGGCAGCTATGTAGCGAAAATGTGGCAGCTAAGTGATAAATCGCAGAAAATCAAAAAAAAAATATAGAAATATCATAAAAATTCATAGAATATTTTAGAAAATTTATTAAAAATTTTCTTGATGTGGCATGGTGGTTTATGCTCTGTGCATGAATATTTTTATTGTCATTCTATTTGATTTTTCTGTAATTTTTTCTGGATGCATAATTATTTATGCTTAGTGTACAAATATGATTTATGCATAATTCTGCATGTTATTTATGTTAACATAATTATTTATGCTTAGTGCATGAGAGGATTTATGTCAAATGCTATGTATTTTCTACGAGCATGTTTATTTATGACTTGGTGCATAAATAATATATTATTTATAAATTATGTCTTTAGTTGATATGAAAAATATGCTTGTTGTAGCATATGTTTGCGTTGTGGATTTGTTCCTACATTGTTTTGTGGATAATATAGATATGTTCTATGAAAAATTATCAGATTCTGTGTTCCATCTTATTAAATGAGTGATGATTATGAGCTTAGCAAAATTTTGATCTCATTTATAAGAAGGAATATTTGTAATCTGATTATTTTTCTAGATATCAGTATACACTGATATGTGCCTAATGTCCATACCTTGCTTGACTAAATGCAGTGATGGCCTTCAAATCTGTGATAGCTGATCTCAACAAAGGTGAGTAGCTAGATGGACAAAACTATGAAATGTGGCATAGAAAAATCAATACCTGCTGAATGAATTAGAAGTCTTGGAGACCCTGACAACTAGTATGACACCACCAGCCCCTGGCACTACTGAGCAACATCGCCTTGATCGGAAAGCCTATGATAATTGGGTCAAGAAAGATCGTTGTGCACGCTTTACCATGTTGAGCAGCATGCACAATGATCTTATTGGCAACTTTGAGCATTGCCAGACTGCTCAGGATATGTGGAACCAGTTCAAGATCAGGTTTGGTCAAACTTCGGCCACAAGGCTACGTGCCTTGAACCTTAAATTCATACAGTATGTCAAGGATCCGATCATTCCATGTCGACCCATCTTCGTGTGATGGAAACATGATTAGGGATATGAAGGCTGCTGGAGTTGACCTTACTGATGAGCAACATGTCCTAGCAGTGATTCGTTCACTGCCTGACCCTCAGTGGAGTCAGATGAAGCTCTTGATGACTCATAGTGAGCACATCAAGACTTTTGAGGATATTGCTCGTCATCTTGAGCTAGAGGCTGAGCGTATTGAGACTTCCCTTCCTTCGGCCTATATGGTTACTGGTGCGTCTTCGAGGCCCAAGTACAAAAAGAAGGGAAAGGCATGTCACAGAGTGCTCAGGGATATAAAGGAAAAACTGTGGCCAAACCTAAGAGAGGACGTCGAGGGGCAAGAGAGATGTGACAAAGATTAAGTGCTACAACTGTGGAGCTAAAGGCCACTTTGCTCGTGATTGCACTGAGCCAAAGAAGGTATGTTCTATATTAAGCTCTCTCTATGTTTGTTCATATGCATTAGTTGCTGACACTCTCCCCGATTGGATTGTAGATTCGGGAGCGAACAAACATATAGTGCGAGATCGAGCTGGTTTTGTGGATTTTCATCGGATACCTATAAATACCCAGTTTGTCGTACTTGGGAACGGTCTGCGTGAGCAGGTTTTGGGTGTAGGAGCATATCGTGTTACGCTTCGTGGTGGACATGTGTTGATCCTACATGACGTTTTGTATGTCCCAACTATCCGGTGTAATCTTTGTTCTGTTCTTGCCCTGTTGGCACTTGGTTACACTTTTAGTTTTTCTGGTGACCGTATGTCAGTCTATCTAGATGGTGTTTTGCCCTTTTGTGGATATTTGTCACAAGGGTTCTTTAGACTTGATGTTGAATTGTGTGCTTCTTACTCCTCTTTTTCTTGTGCTTCTATTCCTGCATGTGATGATAGTTTTCTTTGGCATGCCAGACTTGGTCATGTGGGCCAAGATAGGATGGCACATATGGCTAAAGCTGGGCTATTAGGCCCTCTTACCAAGATAAGTCTACCTATGTGTGAGTCTTGTCTAGCAGGAAAGGCAACAAGAAAGCCTTTTGGTAAGGCTACTAGGGCCTCTCATCCATTAGAGCTAGTTCACTCTGATATCTGTGGACCCATGAGTGTCAAGGCGCGGCATGGCGCTTCCTATTTCCTCACATTTATAGATGATTTTTTGCGATTCGGGTATGTGTACCTGATCTCCCACCGCTATGAAGCGCTGGATTGTTTCAGACGATTTTTATGAGGTAGAAAATCAGAAGGAGAGGTCTTTGAAGACTCTCGGACTGATAGAGGTCGCGAATATCTATCTGAGCAATTCCAGCGGCTCTGTGAGAAAAAGGGGATACGCAGGCAGCTTACCATTCCTGGACACCGCAACAGAATGGTGTTGCCGAGCGTCGCAACAGGACTTTACTAGACATGGTTAGGTCGATGATGGCGCAAGGCAATCTTCCAATCAGTTTTTGGGGAGATGCGCTGTTGACTGCTGCCTACATCCTTAACCGTGTCCTAGTAAAACGGTACCCTCCACTCCATATGAGCTATGGCATGGCACGCGACCCTCTGTGGATCATTTGCGCCCTTGGGGCTCAGCAGGATATGTTCACAACGCCTCCCATAAGTTGGGAAAGCTGGGTCCTAAAGCCAGCAAAAAGGTGTTCATCAGGTACCCTGAGAATTCGAAGGGTTACGTGATGTATGGTGCACATCTGATGGAGGGTTGACTGAAGTGGAGTCCAGAGATGTGGAGTTTCTAGAGAATGAATTCCCGAGCATTGGTGAAATTAGAAAGGACCTGTCCCTGTATGAGTTACAGGAGGACCTTCCTACTATCTCTGGCGAGGGAGGAGATTTTTGACCTATCTCAGAGATCGCCACAGATAGTGGGAATGCTAGGCCCAGTGGGAGTGTCGCACCAGACAGTGGGAGCGCACAAGCTGAGCCTAGTAGGAGCTCACCTATGAGGGTTGATGCACCACCTGAGAGCGGTCCTTAGGGTTCAGATCCGCAGTTACGGAGAAGCAAACGTGGTCATATTCCACGACATTTTGGGATCGAAGGGAATGTGTTTCTCTGCACTCCGTTGGATCCAGATGAGCCTGCTTCTGTTGAAGAGGCGCTCGATTCACCTGCTCATAGTGAGTGGCAAGCTGCTATGGAAGATGAGATGGTATCGATGGCCAAGAATCATGTGTGGGACTTGGTAGACCTTCCGTCTGGACGTAAATCTATAGGAAATAAGTGGGTCCTTAAGATTAAGCGTAAGGCTGATGGGTCAATTGATAAGTACAAGGCTCGTCTTGTGGCGAAGGGCTATACCCAGATGGAGGGTGTAGACTTTGAGGAGACATTTTCTCCTGTGGTGAGATTTGCCTCCATTCGCCTGATCCTAGCTATTGTAGCCCATTTAGATTTGGAGCTACATCAAATGGATGTTAAAACAACGTTTCTTAATGGAAGCCTGGATGAAGAGATCTATATGGATCAACCCTTGGGCTTTGTGACCAAAGGACAGGAGGGCAAAGTGTGCCGCCTTAGAAGATCCATATATGGTCTCAAGCAGTCATCTAGGCAATGGTACCTCAAGTTTCATGAAGCCATTACATCGATTGGCTTAGATATGATTGAGGAGGACCACTGTGTGTACATTAAGAAATCAGACGATGGGATTCTGATCTTGGCGTTGTATGTAGATGACATCCTAATTGCTGGAGTTCTATTGGAGTGATCAATGCCACTAAGGAGTGGCTGTCCTCTGTCTTTGAGATGAAGGATATGGGTGAGGCAAATTTTGTGCTGGGAGTGAGGATCCTAAGGAATCGTGCTAAGAGGTTTCTTGGTTTGTCACAAGAAACGTATATTGAGAAAGTCTTAGAACAATTCCGAATGCACTATTCTAAACCCGTTGATACCCCAATAGAGAAGGGCTGTACTTTAAGCATCGATCAGTGCCCTAGAACTGATGAGGAGAGAGAAAAGATGAGCAGGATCCCCTATGCTAGTGCAGTAGGGAGCTTGATGTATGCTATGTTGTATACTCGCCCTAACATTTGCTTTGCAGTCGGCTTGGTTAGCCGATATCAAAGTAATCCAGGACTTGCTCATTGGGTTGCAGTTAAAAGGATTTTTCGTTACCTTCGTGGTACTGCCAATCTCACCCTATGCTATCAGGGTGGAGATTTGACATTAAAGGATTTTTGTGACTCTGATTGGGCAGGTGATAGGGACGAGCGTAGATCCACCACAGGATATGTTTATCTTTGGAGGTGGAGCTGTCACTTGGTGCAGTAAGAAACAAAGCTGTACCGCCCTATCCACTATGGAAGCCGAATATATTGCTTGTTCGGCTGCTGTCCAGAAGGCTGTGTGGCTGAGGAGGTTCTTGAGGCGACTTGAGATATCAGCTACTCCACATGAGGCTATGCAGATTAGTTCTGATAGTATGTCAGCATTACAATATGCTAAGGTCCTAAGTACCATGGAAGGACCAAGCATATTGATATCAGATATCACTTCATTAGAGACATGGTCAAGCAAGGAGAAGTTATCCTACAGCATATCTCCACTAGCAGGATGATGGCTGATCCTCTGACGAAGCTTATTCCTAAGGATGTGTTCCAGGCTCATGTGAGGGGTCTAGGTCTGTATAGAGTGTGACAGACCGTGATATGTTTCAGACTTATATAGGAGTTTGTGTCTGTTCTTTTTGTTGTCAGACAGGGATTGTATGGACATCAATGACTATGTGTTAAAGTTTATGAAATGTTTATTTTCATTATTATGATGTGTTCATATTTATAGGCACATATGTGTATAAATATCACAGCTTAGATCAGCCCGCTCACACGGGTGATCGCCCTGACACTTTTGTAGTGGGCAGGATGAGACTAAAGTAGCCATTATAGTTGCTTGAGTAGCAATGCATGAGTTGCATATTGCATGGGTTGCAAAATGTGCTACATAAATTATAATGAAAAGATTATAATCAAAGTCGCCTCAGTTTGGACTGAGATGAGACTCAGGAGAGTTGAGTACGGAGCATATATATGCGTGTGCAGCGTATCAATAGTGATATGTCCACAGATCCGTACTAAGCCTGTTATAGCCGAACTGGGAGCATTGGTGTGTGCTCGAGTCAGGCAATTTTGTGATGCCTGGATTTGTGTTCGTACGATGTTTGAGTATGACATAGCCCATTGAGTGGGAGCTAGCATGTATTATGTTGCATGTGCTAAAGTCGACCTTGTAAGGGGTAATGCAAAATATTCCCTCTCCATTATCGTGTGAGCCTTACAACTATGTAGTGTCCTTGGACTTGAACCTATATCATGAAGTTGGAGTGCAGGATGACTTCCTTAGCCTTGTCCTCCAGGGTCATGGAATTGATGCGGCCACATGAGACAATCCTAGGAAGTCAACTGGACAATGATGGACTGGTATGAGTGTTCAAGGAAGATTATTCGCGACACACCTTATGTTTGTGATCCATTGCCCGGGCAATCATGTGTATGAGTTGCATATGATTATGGATACCAACATTATGACTTTGTGTTTTCAAGTGCTGCTCAGGGTAGTAGATCTCTTGAGGGATTGAGAGTGCTTGATCAGGTGTGATCGGATTATCTAGGACACAGACGGGATTGGATTGTATTCATGATCACTGCATTAGTTATTTATTAACTTAATGCAGTTTATCCGTTGTGTCATTGTGTGTGAGTTTCGTCGGGTCGCACCCACCGCACTGTAAGTTGAGAGAGAGTTGAGGTTATAATGTTCATGTGTGGATGAGTGGGAGATTGTTGGCCTGGGTGCTATTAATTCGTCCACACGATATCCAAGAGTCCCTAGAGACTCTACGACTCTTCGGATTCTGAGGGATGCTTCGTAGGTAATCCCTCTGGCTTATCCGCTGTGATAGCCTTTTTAAAAAGAAGACCGAAGGTGTCTTCGTGATGAGGTCTTCTGAGTGAGAGACGCGTCCGAAGGTCACGAAAGGCTCTTCCTCTCACTCACCGGTGCTGCGGCTTAGGGGCGTGGACATACAGGGGACTCTGGTAGCCCCGACGATCGACGATCCTGCTTCCACTGCTGCTATATTAAGGTATGTCCGTCATCCTTTATATTCGGTTCCTTCACTATGATTCCTTCATTCAGTTCAAAACAGCTGCGTGGTTATTCAGCCCCAAAAGGCCTTTCAATTCGTTTGCCATTCGTCAGATTTGTCACTTTTATGTTCGCTCGCATGCATTGTGATTGATGGATGCTCGTGGATGCCAGATTCTCTCTCTCTCTCTCTCTCTCTGTCTGTCGGTTCAGGTAGGCATTTCAGGGACAGGCGATGCCTTCTTTTCAGCCTTCAGCTTCTAACGGAAAACTATCGCTCATACAAAAATTTATCAGTGGGGGAAAGAGCGAGCACCTATGGTATGCGGCACGTTGGGAAAGTGGCCAGGGTAATTCGTGTGCTGCCTTCAGTCTTCTTTTCGAAGTTCGGGCATTAAAGTTGGATTTATTGAGTGCTTTCAACGTTAACATTTCTCTATAGAAATTGATGCAGGCGCCACGGAAATCTTTGCTGGCACAACGAAGAATCAACAATTAGTTTCGTGCTGATTTCAGTCAATGCTTCCACGAAATGTGGGAGAGGTGCGACGTTGCTGGGGTTGAGCAGGAGGACCACATTGACTATGGCTTCTTGGACCGATGCTTGGGGGAGAACTGTTTGGAAGACGCACATATCTTGGTACAAATTCCCATATGAAATCATACCTCTCCCTCTCTCCCTCTTAAGTCTCTCCATCACCACCTCCAGGGTGTTCATTGGGCAAGTTGGGCTGGGCAATGGTTGAGTTTTCTATATATCTAGTCCAATCAACCCTGTATTCATGGGACCAATCTCAATCACAAGTTACTGGCGAACAGATTGAATTTGGCCTCGCCCAAATAAGTAACAAAGCACTATTGCAAAAAACCTCACTCTCCTTCTCCCTTTAAAGCCATGTCTATAACTTCAAATCCATATTGATAATATTGATAACTTAGATGCAAGACTCAATTAGAAGAACGATTTCTTAAATGACTTTTTATTTAAATTATATGGTATGCAATTTTTAATAATATATTTTTACTATATTTGGGTATTTTTCATTTCATATATATATATGCTGTATAAGTATTGGCCAAGCTGGGTGGGTTATTGGGCTTTTGAATCACTAGCCCAAGCTAAACCTCACTCAGCCTGCATTATAAGAAGGATGGGTCCACCATGCAACAAGTCTGAAACTATTATACATTCAGGGGAAAAGTCTTACTGCATTGCATGTGATAAAGTGCATCGCACGTAATACAGAACAAGCGCACGATGCATGATGATTGATATGGTGCGTGCACACGCATGTACCAAGGGTAAAAATATTTTTTTGCCTTTAGCATGTGCTGCATAGCAATCACCTTGCACGCATGCAGTGCAGCAAGACTTTTCTAGGATACGTTTATAAATTATAAATCTGAAATTATTGTGGCATGATATTTTTTACTGGATTATGAAACTTGGCTTGTGTGACATTATTATGCTATTATAAGTATTGTATTATGAGCTATGACTGAGAATATTTTCTTATTTAATTAATTTATAAAATTTTTTAACCTAGCATGAGGATGATGTTGTTGGCTTAATGATTATAAATCATACATGTGTGCTTTAATTTATGTTAGTGTGCATGGGAGGAGATTATTCATGGAGCTACTAGCTCACATTATTATTGTTCTATTCTTTTAGAGCTACAAGATGCTTAATTATAAGATTGGTGTTCGAAAATTTTGGTGGGAGTGCAGCTAGCATTTTATATCTCATACTGGATGCATTTGAGCCATTTATATTAGATTGATCATTATTAATGAAATATCTTGGTTTATCATTATAATTGTCTGGGTTAATTTTGGTTTAGAATTGAAGGACTTCTTCCAAGGATGGTCATGACTATCACTGTCAGATCATTTTAATCTAGTGGAGTGACCCTTCATCACGAAGCGTTGTTTTAGGAAGAGTTGATCTTTGAAGAAATTATTTTGAAATGATTTGTCAAAAGTTGTTCAAGCCTTGAAAATTAATTACACTCCACCATGTTCTAATCTAAAGATTTTAAATGTGAATGAGAATTATGCTTTAGTAATCTTTTGATAAGTGGCTTCATGAGACAGTACTCAATGGATTCTAAAACCGTGCCAAGTCAAGTTTGAATTCCAATCCCTTGATTTTAGGCTTGGAGATTCAACTAATTCATAGGAGCATTTTTCACAGGGTCCAAGTAATTAATAGTGGGAGAAGATATCAAACATGTGCTCGGACTTAGAAACGATAACTCTGGGAGATTCGTTGTTTGAACGATGGTGGGGAACTCAACTCAACGCCTGGGTCTGGGCATTGAACTGGGTCCGGTTCTAGCTTCATTACTATCTCCAATATTAACACATGTCTGACTCCAAGAAAGAAGATGCGTGCATGCATTAATCTCTATCTATTGCAAACAAACGTGACTACTTTCACATGCACTGCTAACTTAGATGCATGTCACGTGTTTACTACTTGTCAGCATTGGAACAACGTCACAAAGTCCAGAGTCAAACACATTCTGCATGCGAAAATTAAAAATCTGAAAAGGCTCCACAAAATGGTCAATTAAGAACACTAAAACCGGTAGGTGGAGGCGATTCACTACACTGGACGTATGCATGTGCGTTGAATATTATTTGTGTCTCTGCCAACCCGAGTCATCCATTGAGCGATTGACTAACGTTGGATCCGTTGTACAATGTTGGAGAGAAGCTCCCAGCCATTCCAGGGAGCCTTTTAATGCTATTATGCGGAGAGAACTCGATCGATCCCCAGTCATTCCACGAGACCTTAATTAAAGGCAAGGAGCTAGCCGTTTGGTTCACGGTGATACATGTTAATGGTATTTTAAGTTTCTCATACAAACTATCATATTTGGCAATTAGATAATATTTAATTATTTAAAATAATATATACTATAATATTTTATATTAATATTAAATTTAATATTAATACAAAATTCAATATTTTAAATATTATTGTATATTTATATAATAATATATAAATATTAAATTTTAAATTGTTAGTATTTATGATCTTTTTGTATATTAAACTATTATAATAAAATACTAAATACTTATATAGTGTATATATATATATAATATTAAATAACATTATAATATATATATTTATTATATAAAATTTTTAAAATCAATTTATAAAGAATCTTGATTTTTATTAGAGTATTTAATATTTTAGCAAAAAGAAGAAAAAGTTACTTAAAATACAAAAAATAATATCAAAATTTAAATAAATTAAAAAATATTATAAATTAATCATCGTATGCTATAATTATGAAACAAAAGTGATGATCTTCTATCTTGAGAATCTGTTCACTAAGTGTAAAATTATCAAAAATATAAGATTTTGATAATATTATATATGCGAATCAAACACAATTTAAGGGATTTAAGATGCCGTGCTTCTATATATAATCATTATTTCCATTAAATGGTAGGGACTAATTAATAATTTCTTTTCCTTGTGACCTATTGTTTTAAGAGAGTTTTTTTCAAGGAAAAAAAAGTCATTTTTTTGGGAAAAAAAACGACTGGATGAACTAAATACAGGCAAAGCCTGAGCCATATCATGGGAATTGCAAGCTGGAGCTTCCGCAGTCATAGTTGAAGCTAATATTGCTCATGGAGGCAGTGCAACTTTTGATTTTTTTTTTAAGCGAATATATCGATTCAAAATTAATCCAAACTTTCATGGAGAGGCTTTGTTGATATGTAGCTTCGTCACAGGTTCCTCAAGAAATGGCCTCATCACAGCATGACTCATTGCGTGTTAAATCTTTGACCATTTTCTACTTTTATTTTTTATTTTTTATTTTTTATCCATTTTTTATAAGAAAGCTTCAAAAATTTGACTGGAGATTTTTCAAACTGACTCTACCAAATTTATGTTGATGAAAATTCATTTATCATAAGGATGATCACTCGTGATGAGATCATAGCTTCCAATCGATGAAATCCATGTCCTGAACTATTTATATAATTTTTGAAGAACGAAATACTTGAATCATGTGGTCGATCACAGCTGTCCTTGAAATAGTCTCTTTGATTAGTTATTACATGCATACATTTGACGTAAAATAAACCAAACCATGAAGCAACGGCACTAGTAGTAGTTTATCTTTATACTCGCCCACGGTCAAAAATGTCGTCTACGTTATAGAGACATCTGGAGCTAGAACCGATGACTTTGTGGGGCCACACATGGCATGACCTTTGGTAAAGGTCAAAGCCTAGCTATCTTGTAAAAGGTGGCAACCAGATTGGTCGAAGGTCGAACATATATACTTCCTTCACTTTATGGAGCCATGCAACGAAGTCAGAACAACGACCACTTAAATGACTACTACTTTTATTTAGGTAGGCAATTACGTTTCAAGAAACATACTATTCTATTCTATTCTACCATCTGAAATAAGGAAAATCGCTAATTCAATGTTCAACAGGTCAAGGAATTTGCACAGGAGATGGAAAAATAAAATAAAACTCCAAGAAAGGGTTCAAATTCCATCAATCTCACCATAGATAAGATCCAGTGCTGTAAAACGCAAGGCTGTGATGAGGTTATAGACACACAGAAGTCTGATGAAATGCAGACGAATATTATTACATTTCTGTAACTCTGACAGACGAATTATATATATATATATACCAACACTTGGCTTGGTCAGCCGGACGATCGATTAGAATTCAAACGCTGAAACAAGAAGCAACCAAGGATTCACAACTCTATAAGTACGCGCTCCTTGGCCTATATTTCCATCTTAAGAACTTCTTGAGGACAAGCCATCAACCACACGTACCCCATCGATCAACGAGAAGTTTGAAGTAGTGCTTAACTTAATTTCTGGAAGTGATCATGAGAGATCGTGGAAGAGCATTCTCGGCACATTTGCTGCTAATCCTTTTGGTGGTTTCGAGCTTGCGGCCAAGCGAAGCAGCGAGGCCATTGGAAGAAAGCTGGTGGCCGTCTTCGCAGGATGGCAACCTCCTGTTAATTTCCCTAAGGGGGTCTGTGACGCCGTCCGGGCCTTCAGGGTGCACGAGCAACCCCAACAACTCCGGGGGCCCTTGCCCTTGATCAGGGTCTTATAAGGTGGCAGCTAGCTGGCGACTTCAAGAAACACTAGGCGTACGTAGTGTATAGAACTCGGCATGCATTTGCTGGAGCTTATAATTAACTGTTTGAGGGCTCTCGATCCATGGTTTAACCGTTCTTTGCTTCTTAAAACAACTGACTTAATTTGTATTCTATCTCTTCATGCCAGATTTTTTTTTTTTCGTTCCTCTTCTTTTTTCTTTCGCCCTTGCTTAAGTTTTGGAAGGAAACTTGCAGTTAAAATTTGTATTCATGCATGTCAAAAGGTGACAGAGAACTCAGCTTCTTTTATATGTAATTTTTGTCAGAATTCTGACAATATTTTTCAAATTGTGAAATATAATAATTGTGTGATGACTGATAGAAATGGTTAAGTTTAACGGTGGAAAATTTAATCTACGTGGACCTTTGTCATGAGGCGCTTCTGGTGATCGATATTCTGATGTGGTGCACTTTTTTTTTTTTTTTCCCCCCTCCAATCGTACGTCCGTTTTATTTGGCCTCTAGAATTATGCATGTTAGCATAGCTATGTTGGTCTAATTTTCTTAATGGTCAATTAATCACGTCCCCACGTCATATTGCAGCCCAAATGTTTCCCCTCCAATTAATGAAATAGTCGACAAAGATTAAGGATTAGTCCGAAGATAAATGTATGATGAGTTGTTGACCATGTGTACCACGTGCTGTCCCATAAAGGGCCATGAGGAATAATTAATAATATATGGAATTCTAACTTGAGAGGGTTGTTTGGTTGACTTCTACATTGAATTCCATCTTAAAGTTGGAATAACAAGCAGAAATGTCTTGGTTCAAATTGCAGCTATTAATCCATGTAGTTGTCTATAATTAATTAATGAACAACTACACGTCTGGGATCAAAAGAATGCAGTCATCCTGCAATAAACTTGGCGACGTTTTGCCATTAAAAGCAAACAATCTTATTACTTAATTACCACCAAGATCTTTGAAAGTTTACTGTGAATACAGTGGTATCAATGTAATACACCAATCATTATTTTACATTAACGTAACAATATTGTACTTGTAATATTATACAAATTAAAATATTCTACACTTGCTTGTTGTGGCCTTGACACAGATACACTTGGTGCAGAAGTTAACCAGACCATGGGAAGGTTTGGGTCTCCAATATTCATTAGGCTGTATTTGATAGCTTTTTGGCTATCTCTGGATAAATGTACAGATAGCATTTATCCAGGGGATAGCTTAGGAGATAAGCACCTTTTTAAAATTACCATTCTACCATCAAGGGATAACTTTAGGTAGTGTTTAAAATAGGGGATAAAGGGGATATCCAAGGGATATCCCCTCTTATTCCCAAAAGCCATAACTATAAGGGATAGCAGAGAATAAAGTTAACTAAAGGGATAATCCATGGTTAACCATGGGATATCCCCTCAATTTATTTCCCTAGAGAATGCAGGAATAGTTGGTTATCCCTCCAAATAAGAGTAAAAAAAGGTTATCCTATGGATTTACCTTTTTGCATTTGATATGATCAATGGGATAGCCAAGGGATATCCCTAGGGATAGCCAGATGATAAACTCTATCCCGTACACTTATCCATGGATAATATTTTTCTATCAAACACTACCTTAGTTATTCCTGGGTTCCCTAGGGAATAAGTTCAGGGGATAACCCATGGTTAAACATGGGTTATCCCCTCTTGTTAAACTTTTTCAGCACTATCTCTGTAGCTATAGCATTTGGGGATAAGAAGAAATATAGGGGATATCCCTCCTTATCCATCGTATCAAACACACCCTTAAGATTAAAGATTAAAAATTTAATTGGACCGAGCAGGTTCGATCCAACTCCTGCGCAATTAGATTAAAATTTTCCACCGTGACGGACGCTGATTTTAGAAATTGAGGGGCCACGTGTACGGGCGGTGCTTTGCAGCCTAAGAAGCCAAGATCATCAGGTGATTTGAAGCCGGCAGAACTGCCGAATTCTGCACGCCGGTGCTGCTCCACTGGCTCTGTTTCTCTTCAAGATTTATTCATGCGCTTTAAAGATAAGTTAACCATGTTTCAAATGAAAGTACCATGTCTTAGTCTGATCTACAGTTTTAATTATCTATATTAGTTAGAATTTAATTAATCCATGTATTTTAAAGTATTTAGATCAAGATCAATTGTTTAGAATTGATAAATATATAATTTATACTATATTTAATTTACTCATTAGATATGTCCGTATTGTGCAAGAATTATCAAAATTAAAAAATTGGTTTTCTAGTATTTTATATATCTTAGATCATGGAAAAAAGTTATTGATTTCCATTTTCAACGGTCCCTAATAGCTTTTCATTACTATGCATTAAAGCCAAATACTCAAAAGCATCTTTAGCCTAACTCATATTAATCATGTAAAATATAAGATATTGAATCTCATTTTAATAATATTATTATATTTAAAATATTAGTATTATAAAATAAAATATATTATAATATAAACTCAACTCAACTCAACTCATTTAAGCCTTTTCCCAATTACATAGGGTCAGTTACATAAATCTATTTTTTACTCTATCTATTTAGGACTAAGTTGACACTCAGATTATAAATAGTATATCTTAACTTTTTTATCGTACTCGTCCGTAGTGTAAAAATCTTTATTCATTTATCATCTGGTTGTCGATGCGGCGCTTCTTGTTTATTTTTTAAAACACCAGAAGCAAGACAATGCGTATCGATCTTAACGGGAACATCGTAGCCCTTCGCACAGTTTGATTTAGTAGATTCATATTTTAGGAAAGCTGACAAAATTTTACACTGACTACAGCTATCTAATGCAATCCTCCTTCTTTAATTTACTTGGACTTAATTGGGATCATTATTAATAAAGTTAAAATATATTATAATATGTTAAAAAGTGATTTTGACATTTAAAAATTTATTTTAAGCTTTCATTTATTATCAAATTAAATTTTCATCTTGTCAGTTTGGACAGCATCCCAATTTGCCTGGGGCATCCATCCAACCATCCCATATCCGGATGCAAATCTTTTTTTTTTTGGTACAGGCGGGTGATCACACAATCTAGGGTGAGTCAAACCCGATATGTCAGAGTACAAAATTTGGGAGAGAACAGGGGGGCAAGGTTCACCCGCTTCCAGCTCCAAGAATCAGAATGAGACGCCATCCTAGCAGCAATCCAATCTGCCGCAGAGTTGGCTTCCCGGTAGATGTGCCTAATCCTGGCGCAAGAAATACCCTGAAGGTTAGAATGAATATCTCCAATCAAGGGGATGATAGGCAAACGGGCGCGGGAATCCTGCCTAATCCAGCGGATAACAGTAATGAAATCCCCTTCAACAATAATGCTGCGAGCTCCCAGACAGCGAATAGCACAACAGATACCAGCCCAAGCAGCACACAACTCCGCAAGGGGCACTGTGGAACCAAGAAGACCAAATCCACCAGACGCCAGCATCTCACCGTCAGGCCCACGAATCACAAAAGCCGAGCCTGCACATCTGCCGCGAACACTACCATCAAAGTTGATTTTAACAAACCCTGGAGGTGGGGGCTCCCAAGAAATGAAGACCGTAGGTACGCTGCCGAAGCAGCAGGGGAGTCCCAGTGGCCAGGGGTAGCAGAAACACAAATCTCTGATGGAATGTATACTCAGCAGCTAAGGAGAAGGCGGCCCTAACAACCCTGCGAGGATGAATAGTCTCATCAGCGAACAGAAGCCGATTCCGAGATAACCAAATCTGATAAGCAGTGTAAGCCCTTTTCGAAACCAGTAGGTGGAATCCTCTTCCCATATCCTCCCTGATGATACTCAGAAAGTGACTACACAGGGATTCAGACCCCTGATCCCAAGGACCATCACCTGAAATCTGCCAAGTCTGTCTCGCTTGAGAGCAACTGAAGATAGCATGACCAACTGTCTCGTCCTCCCTACCACATAATGGGCAAGTAGGCAGAATACTCATACCTCTCGCGGAGAGCAGGGAACAAGTAGGAAGTGTGTTCCATGCAAGTTTCCACATAAAAAGCCGCACCCTGGATGAATGGGGAGACACCAGATCCACTTCAAATCAATCGAATGCTGAGGCTGAGGGTTAAATCTCAACAAGATCTCTAATAGGAGCACGGGACAGACAGGATCTCCTCCAAACCCTAATATCAGGGGTGGGACCCGGAGTAAGAGGAATGGCAAGAATGCGCCGGTAAAGCTCAACTCCAAAGAAGCTAGAGACCATAGAAGAAGACCAAGCAGAGCGATCCGACCGAATAAGTCAATCACCCTCATACCCTGAGGGATGTCAGAACTCACAAAAGTCGGCCAACGGGACAGTGGAAGGTCAGCAATCCAAGTGTCATGAACAATATCAACAGAAGCCCCATCACCTAGCGACCAAGAGATGCTGTCCAAAATAGCCGGAGCATGCCGGCAAACCTCTTTCCAGAAAAAAGAGTGCCCAGGGGAAAGCTGAGGAAGAGAGGAAGAATTCCAGTCTCCATATTTGGCCCGCATAAAGGAGCTCCACAAACAGTGCGGATCAAGCAAGAACCGCGTAGCATGCCTCGCAATCAGAGCATCCCTCCTAACAATGAGCGACTGGATCCCGAGCCCACCCTCGGTAATCGGCATAGAAACAATATCCCAAGCCAGAAGGTGAATACCATGCCCATCCTGCATCGAAGCCCAGAGGAAATCCCGGAACTGTCTCTCAATCTTCCTCAAACAAGACAAAGGAACGCAGCATTGGCAAGCAGATAGAGAGGAAGGGAAGATAGCACCGAGCGTAACAGTGAAAGCCTCGCCATCATAGAGAGCCCAGTGACCTGCCACCCATCCAATCTGTCACGGACCCGGCTAACTAAGTTGCTGAAATCAGAGATACGAGGCCGCCTCCCCGTAATAGGTATTCCAAGATAGGATAGCTGATCAGCCTGATTAGGAATACCCATAATCTGTGAGATAGTCCCTCTAACTGTAGACTTCGTCCTAGGGCTGAAACAGATCAGAGATTTAGTGATATTGACTTTCTGCCCTGAAGCACTACAATAAGACTGAAGAATAGTCGCAAAAGTGATAGCATTGCGAACAGTGGCCCTTCCCAGAAGAATGCAATCATCAGCGAACATAAGGTGAGAAAGGGAGGGCCCTTGGGGACCAGCAGTATAAGGGGCCAAAGAGTTGCTATCCTGAGCCTGAGATAGCGCCCGAGACAATGAATCGGCCGAGAGAATGAACAGGAAAGGCGAAAGAGGGCAGCCCTGTCTCAACCCAACCTCCGAGTGAAAATAATCAGTCTGACCACCATTAATAAGGAGAGAGAAGGAGGGCCGGTTAACACAGGCCATCACCCAGTCAACAAAGAGCTCCGTAAACCCAAACCCAGAAAGAGTGTGGCGCAGAAAACCCCAGCTCAATCTATCATAAGCTCTCTCCATATCGAGCTTGACAGCCATAAGACCCTGACGGCTAGGAGCTCGCTGAAGGTCATGCATGAATTCCTGAGCAAGCAGAGCATTATCAGTGATGCTGCGCCCCCTGAGAAAAGCCCCCTGCTGTGGAGAGATGATGCGAGGCATCACAGAACACATTCGGGATACCAGGATGCGCGCACATACTTTGTATAAAGTGGTGCAGAGACTAATAGGCCGAAAATGCTGAGGAGAGGAAGCATCAGGGCGTTTGGGCACCAGGGTGATAAGAGTCCGATTCCAATCTGCTGGAATTGCTTTAGACTGAAAAACAAGCTGAATAGCTTGCACCACCTCCTGTCCAACAATATCCCAGTAGTGGCGAAAGAAAACAGCCGGGAACCCATCAGGTCCAGGAGCCTTGTCAACACCAAGATCCCATAAAGCCCGCCGAATATCATCCTCAGTAATCGGACGGATGAGAAGAGCATTCTCCACATCAGAGACCCTAGAGGAAGGGGAGACCGGGAAAATAGGGTACCCTTCACCAGAGTGCTCAGACCATCTAGACTGAAAGAAATGGAGCATCTGATCCCTGATCATCTGGAACTCCTCCTGAGGGTTGCCCTCCTCGTCAATAAGCCGTCTAATACGGTTCGCAGCACGGCGTTTTAGAGTAGCCTGGTGAAAGAATCTAGTGTTGGAGTCCCCTTCCTGAATCCACTGAATGCGGGACCTCTGCCTCCAAAAAGTCTCCTGTTGTAATAAAAGAGAGTGATGAAGAGACAAGTTGGTTCTAAGGGTCAAAAGATCAGAATCAGGAAGATATCCCTCTTGGTCCTCCTTTGACTGCAGAGACGAAATAATAGACTCAGTCTGCTCAACCCGTCGAACAATGTCCCCCACCTCCCTTCTACTCCAACTACATAGTCTGCGTCTAGCAAGAACCAGACGTCGTGAAAGTCTGTAGGTGGCACTCCCTCTGACAGGCAACCGCCAAACCTGTGAGATGACAGATCTAGCAGAAGAATAGAAAGTCCAGAATTTCTCAAATCGGAACACCCTACTCTGCTGGAGACACGTCAGTAGAAATCAGAATAGGACAATGATCCGAAGCAATTCTAGACAGATGAGTAACATTGGCTGAGGGAAAAAGCTGGAGCCACTGAGGATTGGCCAAGGCTCTATCCAGTCTTTCCCACACCCTAGCTGAACCCTGACGATTGTTACACCAAGTGAACTGAGGCCCAGAGAATCCCAAATCCAAAAGACCAGCTGAAGCAATGAAGTTCCTGAACTCAGATCTTTCCACTGAATCAACCGCCTGCCTGCCACCTCTTTTCTCATTGGCCCCGACAATGCAGTTGAAGTCACCCGCAATGAGAGAAGGAATACCCTGGGATAGCAAAGAATGAATCTCAGCCCATAGCACCCGGCGCACCCTGAAGTCAGTGCTAGCATAAGCACCCGATAGAAGCCAGGGACCATGAGATCCATCAGAAATAACCAGAGCAACTTGTTGACCACAGTAATGAAAGGCATCCACTTTGATATTGTCAGCTCTCCACAAAACCACAATACCGCCGGAGAGACCAACAGAGTCAATAGCATAGGAAACCCAAGATCTGGAGACCATACGTCGGAAGCGGGCAAGACTGGTCCCCGACAACCGAGTTTCCAGAAGAACACAAATATCAAAACCATGAAGCTGCAATAGCCTCCCAAACGCGGAGCGAAACGATGGTTTCTGGGCTCCGCGCACATTCCAGACAAGAATCTTCATTCCGAGGCATGAAAGGGGGGAACCCCCGCCCTATCCCCCATCAACTCATCAACAAGGTGGTCGTCAGCTGGAAGAGAACCCACAGCAGGTTCCTTACCCCTACAATCCTCCGGATGGAACGAATCCATGGATACGACTTCCACATCCCGGAGAACGGAATCCTTAGAGCAGGACGATTCCATGGCTTCAGCCTCCTCGCCCCGAAGGATAGCCTTCTTAAGCAGAAGGACCGCCGAATCATGAGTAGCTGCCTCCATCTGGGCTGGCAAGGAGAGACCTGAAGCAGACCGCAGACCCGGCCCTTCCTTGCGACGAGACTTCTTCTTCCCTGGCCCCGATAGGTCAAGAGACCCCCGGGAAGAGTCAACAGTTGCTAGAAAGTGAAAGACCCCTGTGATTTAGCTTTCCCCCCAATAGAAGTCTTTCCTTTTCCTTTAGTGGTCCTGGATACCACTCGCTGCGAAACAAGGTCCTCAGGCCGGGTCCTCTTGGAAGGGCCAGAATAGCCATCCTCCCGGGACTTAGGCTGCGCAATCGATCTATCAGGCTCTAAGCATGCAAAAGGATTAGAAGCATTGCCCTCATCAGACCCTTTCAGCAAACCATCCTGAAACTTTGCTACAGTACCAACCGGCACAGAGATCCCTTCAATCACTGAGTCAATGTTTTCCTCTGCTCGGCTGCCTGGGCCTACGCTGCCTGGGTCAACAACACCCATCAGAGAAGGCTCGATGCAGACTTCTCCGCATGGACCATCCCTCCCTGGGACTTCGTCTCCGCGGAAGGAGAGAGCGAGGCAATCCCCCTGCTCGGCTGCCGGCGAGCTAGTTTCTTAGGAAGTTGCCATCCGTCGCCAAAGCAGGGGATGACCCGGGAGAACCGAGACGTTCACCCGACGGAGGGTCCTGGGAAGATTTCCGGCGCCTGATAGCAGCCATCCAGGGCCCAAAAGCAGGACCGGAAGAAGGCGAGGAGGAATCCGTCACAGCCTGGCAAGATCCAGAGAGATGCACGGATCCACAATCACCGCAAATACCTTCAAGATTTTCATATGAAAACTGTTGCCAAAATGGATCTCTGCTGCCACGGATCCGAGTGCCTGGCCGGAGAGGTATACTCAGATCTACTCGGACACAGGCCCGAGCAAAGCTTCCACGCTTCCTTGCCTTGGTTGATTCATCAGAATAAAGGAATTGCCCAGCCACTGCAAGGATGGACGACAGAATTTCATCACTCCAGAACTCAATTGGAAGCTGTGGCAACCGTATCCAGAGCAGAGCAGAATGGATGGAGCTATCGACTGGAACGAATTCCGGACGCCACTCTGCAGTGATGATCGTTGTCCATTAACAACCCAGGGTCTTCCCAATGCAAGAGCCTTAGCTCGGATGTCAGAGAAATGGAAAATGAAATGCTTATTCGCCAGGGCCAGAGCTTCGATGTCACCTATCAACCCCGCTCGTGGAACTCTCGAACTATGATTTCCGACGAATCCAGCGAGAGAGGCAGCGAGCGAGGATAGCATGACTCCCCCATCTTGCTTCTTCAACATCCAGAGAGTGCACAGGCACTTGGACTATGTTCGGATACCTCCGTTCCAGCTCCGCCACTACCGCGGAGGAGGCGAAGGAGCAACCCATTCAAACCCACTTCCACGGGCCGATGCCACGCCGTGCCGGATATCCCTGCCCCGACGGACTCACCGGGACGTAGCTGAGCTGGAGTCCCCATCACCCGGAGAAGCAGACCAGAGAAAACAAACCAGAGCGCCAGGGATCAGAGAAGATGAAGACGAAGCCCGAATCTTAAAGCAGAATCGGCATAGGAAAGCTTCTAACCACAGAAGTCGCGAGACTCTCTCTCTCCTCTCTCTAACCCGATGCATAGTACAGTTTTAATGTCTTTTGCGGGACAACTTCGGTACTGCATAGTACAGTTTTAATGTCTGGACGGCGGTAAGTAAATTTTAGAAATAGGAAATTAAGAAGTTATTAATGCCATCAAAGTATAGACCAAGGATGAAGAATAGATGCTTTTATCTAAGATGGAACACATGGCAGCTATTCAAACTTTTATACAATATATATACGGTGCTAAGGTTGCACTTCAGATGATCCAGCTCCCTCTAATGATCCAAAGGAAGGTAGAATGCGAGCATGTAACAGGGCGTCAGATATACTACGTTATGTCCTCGTAGCTGTTGAACCAGTTCTATGAAAAAATATAAAGCAAAGTTGGCAGGCACCTTTTTCAGCGGTTAATTTCCGTTAGGATTCGCTAGTCAGCGTTTGAACTGGAAAGGAACTTCTTGTCAACCCGTTGACAGTGACCAAAGAGCCCCCTCATAATATATGGATTAGAATTAATATAATTAAGCCGGTCTCCTTTTAACTTTGACCAGTAAATAATAGATCTTCTTCAGTCAAAACGGAACGAGAGATCGATGGACATCCCAGTTCATAAGTTGAAGTTCCAATAGTTTGGGTCTTTTCTGTGCACTCTTTCTTGCAAGCAATACTACGTCATGCCCCCCCACTTCCGGTAACTTGTGATGGAAGAAAGCGTACGTATCCCACTTAATTCTACATGGTAGAATAAGTCATTAGAACAACTTTTACGCCATTAGAAACCTTGGGTGCAAGAAATGGATAAATTTCTAATTTAGAAAGGACAAATGGTTAGCTTAGTCTACATCGCATGCAGAAGAAATCACACTTATTCCAACCATCTAAAGTTGGACATGGTAAAGAATCATGGAAGAGACTCTTAATTTGGTTATATTATACCAAGCTAACCGCTCCATATGCTTGACCATTATAAATCTATGCTTACATGATGGGAATTTCCTGCATGAGTTCATATGATTCCGATTCCATGTTTCCATAGGCAAAATCCAATTTTCATATTTCAGTTTCATCCGCATATCTTTACTTTTAATTTTTTTATTTCTTTTTAAATGATGAAGACTTAGAAAACATTCTTTTTTTTTTTAATTTTTATTCCGATTTGTTCACTTTATAAGGAAAATATCTAATTGAAATACATGACAAGCCTTTACTCAAAGAAAATATAATGTGAGCCAACAATATTTATTCATTAGTTCTCAACCATTTGTAACCTACAGTAAATTAAGCTCCATGGTAATGCTCTTGAAGCCTGAGAAATGTCTCAAGGAACGTTTTTTCTATCGTGCTACGTGGTAAATCAAAGTGCATAAAGGCATTAAGGGCTCAAGGCATGGAGTATAATGGCCGTGGAATTAAAGATTGTTTTTTTTAAAAAAAATAAAAAATAGGATAACGGAGTTCTTCCAAAAAATCTATAAGTCCCTGAGCCATGAAATATATATTTGTTAGAATTTCTAGACCACCTACGTACACTTCTTAGGATGCTGAAGTTGGACTAAATGTAAGTTGTTTATATAATCTTTCGGATTGCTCCAGAGAAAGGTCTGCATCAGGTGATCAAACAATCGATGACATCTTATGAGTGAAAGCTGCAAATAGAAGTATTTAGAACAACTTTGATGAGTAATGTTGCCAGTCATAGACCCTGATAATATATCATTTAAATTATTTATATTTTGTCATTAGATGCATAAGCAAATTAATTAAAGGTTACCAAATTTCATATCACATAAATTTTTGACAATAAGTAGTTTAGAATTAGTAAATCACATTAATATTGTTGTGTATTGCTTACATATTATCTCTCCATTTATATATATATAATTAGTTATTAGATAGGTGCATCCCATGTGATATATAATTCATAAGTACCAGTCATTTTCCTCCTAGCTTAGTTATTTCTGTAAAGTTTACTGCTTGTCAAAATTAATAAAAATATGCTCACATCTATAGATACATCGGCAAATAGGTGTTGCTAGTCATCCATGACGTGGCCATTAGGTGGACTATTTCATTGTAGACTATATATTGAACACCATTTTATTAGCTAGGTAGACTATTTCATTGTAGAGAAAATACTCACGCAATATATTATACTACGACGACAAGAAAACGATGATGGAATTCAAAGTTCAAAAGCTCATGGCATTGGTTTGGTTGGTAGATGACGGATAAGAAACATTCAAGTCCACAAAAGGGTTCCAATTTCGAAAGCAGTTATATATATACCAGGCCATATGAGAACGTAGTACACAAAAATCCGTTGAACCGCTGACAGAATTTTATATACTATTACTTTCTTTTGGCCTGGTCAGAAAGACGCTTAGGCCCGGTCAGTGGCATTAACTGACAAAGTCTTTCATTAGAAAAGAAATCGTCTAAAATTCGAACCTTTGAAACGAAGCCATGCAAGAAACCGCATACCGACTCGCTTATAAATTTGCACTCTTCTTCGCCTACGTTTGAGAGAAGCAAGAGAAGGGTTCAAGGCGAAGCTCACCAGCCACGTTATCAGAGAGGAGAAAGCTCGATCCAGTGTTGTAATATTTTCTCATCAGAGATCATGAGTGTTCGTCGATCGACAGCCTTCTCAGCGCAGCTGGTGCTCATCATTCTGGTGATCTCATCAAGCATGCAGCCAATATACGCAGCGAGGCCTTTGCAAGAAAGCCTGCAGTGGCCTCAGCAGGATGATGGCCTCCTGTTGATCTCCCTCCCTAAAGGAGGACCGGGTTCTGGGGCTTCCGGGTGCACGAGTAGCCCCAACGTCAAGGGTCACTGCCCTTGAGGTGTTTCTGATCAGCGTATAGCGAGGTTAAGATCAGATGAAGCGGTACTTTGGAGACAACCCATTCATGGATCTCCAATATTATCTAGCTAGTAGATAATTCTGTAATTTGTAAAAATTTTGTCCTTGTATTCTGTCTTCCTTCTTGTTCATTATCTTCTCTCACCTTCCTGCAATATTTTGGCAGCAATCTGCAATGAAATACTTTTTGTATGCCAAATAGATGAGAGGTGAAATGGCTTTCCCAATGTAATTTTTCAGAATTCTGATAATAATCTTCGATTCTTTTTCCAACTTAATTTTATTTCCTATCTCTCTTGCGAACCGATCGACGTGTCTTGCGCAAATCAGTCTGAATAGATGATACAGTCTCATATGAACTCTCTCTCTATATAGATATAGAAGTTCTAGGCTTCCTTTCATTGCGTTAGAACGGCAAGTGGAAATATGTTGGCTTTTTTGAAAATTGGAATTCCAATGCAGAAAATCAAAAAAAAATGAAATTTATAAACTAATTTCCTCAATTCTTTCATGAAATGTGTTTACTATATTACCCATAATATAAGAAAACAATAATTTTGAAAGATAAAAAATATATAAAATAAAGATCCAGACTTTAATGATTCAAAAGAAAATCCAAAGGAACAATAAATTAAGGTCATTCAAGAATTTATGAAGCCATTTTTTTACCAAAAAAATAAACTACAAGACAGAGGGAATCAGAGATTCGAACTGAAATGAAGATTGATAGTATGAGGTAGACAAGAATGAGTGTGGCATTGAATGAGTACTTGAGATCGATAGCTTGAGAGAGATGAGAAAAGTTAATCAGGTCGAGCTGTTTCGATTAAAGGTTTGAAAGGGGTGTTGCTTTGGTTTGATAGGTATTTTGGAGAATACAAAATATTTTATTGGGGTCCCATAAATTTAAATTCAATTCTCTCACAAATGAAATCATTTTTTATTGAATTTTTGATTCCATAGTTTTAAAGGATTCAAAATTCTAATTTTATAGTTTTATTTCATTTCAAACATAGGAATCATTAAAACTATAAAACTGAAATTTTAATTCCATAGTTTTTATTGGTTTCAAATGGGCTGTAAATATTGCATGACATTTAGGTTGGGCTAGGCAATGGTCATGGGTTGGGCTGGGCTGGGTTTGACTAGAACTCAAGCCATAGATTGATAGTCCAAGCCTAGTCCTATGAAATCTCTTGAGGCTTGGCCCATATTTTTTGATTATTATAATAAAAAGAGTTATCTAGAGAAGTTGGAATTGAGCTGGGCTTATTTCTCTATCATGTAGGCCTTTAGACCTTGATCCAAATCCAATGCGATATGCATGAGTTTGTGTGTATATATAAATTCTAGGGTTGAGCCCCATTTTTTTTTAAGATTAGGCCTGACCCTAAATTTTAATAGGTCTAAAGATTCAGACCCTTATGAGTCAAAAACTTTGGCCTAACTTTAGAGTCAGGCTCGAGGCGAGGCATGGACTGCTTGGTTCATGCCCACCCTTAGGATGTGCTAGTAGTAGTCTAAACTTAGAGAGTAAAGTTTAGGCTTTGGTTTGAATTAGATTCATATTAGGCTTTGCTTCTCTTCCTCTTCTATTTCTCTATTTCTTTTTCTTTTTTTACAGCTTTGGCTTTGCACTACCTTTCATTGAC
The DNA here is from genome assembly GCA_900491605.1 of Calamus simplicifolius. Classification (NCBI taxonomy): domain Eukaryota; kingdom Viridiplantae; phylum Streptophyta; class Magnoliopsida; order Arecales; family Arecaceae; genus Calamus; species Calamus simplicifolius. The sequence goes on along the minus strand of UESW01004169.1, from coordinate 742,704 downwards.
AATGAAATATTAAAGTGGGTATCTACTGTTTTACTTGAAGAAAAAATTTATCTTACAAAGTATTAGGCTTTTTTCATATTTTGAAACCGTTATTATTTTTGAGAGAAAATACTTATATATTAGTTTAAGCAACATAATGAAACTATCATTCCTCCACCTCTTCCGGTTTAAGCAATTTATAATATTAAGTGATACTTAATCCATATAAATTTGATGAGCTTAAATTTTGAAATTTCTCTAGTTGTGTCAAAGAAGATAATTTAACACACATCAATCCAAAAGGAAGGTTTACCGGTGTCAATATGGTTAAAGTTTTGAATATAATTTGCTCTAAGATGCCCATTACTGATTTAGCTTTTTGAAGAACCTTAAGGGTAAGAGGCTTTTGGACTAGTTACGTTACTATGTATTTGAGGTGATTTTAGATACTATCCTAAAAATAATAGCAAGTCACATTAATGGAGGGCACATCATCGCTTACCAAATGGGTTAATTTGAGTCATGACTCTTTATATTGTAGTTATGGGCTAAAGCATATTATTTTAGATTGCCAATCATGGAGTACATGTTACTTTGGATTGCCATTCATAAGCTGCAATATGATACCATGTATTGTGAGACATAGGCTAAAGCTTGACACTTTTGATGTCCGATCATGGGTTGGTATCTGACCCTATATATTGTTAATTATAATAAGCTAAAGCATGGCACTTTGGATTGCTAGTCATGTGCTTAAGCATGTTTAGTCCAAAGCTACAAGGATGACTTAATATTATTTGTGCATACTTAGAGATGCTATTGAATTCAGCCCTTAAAGAGGTTAATCATGATATATTGTCACTTGAAATCACCATTAATCAGAACAGTTACCATGGTGGTGTGTTTGTTATATCAAGTCTATTTTTTTTTTTGGTACAGTCGGATAATTACACCACTCTAGGATGGGTCATACCTGATATGTCAAAGTACAATAACTAAGAAAGGATCGAGGGGCAAGGGTCACCCTGTTTCCAGCTCCAGCTGCCCGAATGAGAGGCCATCCTGGTAGCAATCCAATCAGCCACTGCATTAGCTTCGCGGTAGATATGACGAATCTGAATATTAGGAGCTTCTAAAAGCATAAAGCGGATGTCGCACAGTAAGGGAATAGATGGCGTGAGGGAGCTGGGCTCTCATCGGATCCAGCAATGACAGTGATAGAGTCACCTTCAATAATAAAACTACGAGCTCCCAGGATCCGAACAGCATAGGAAATGCCTGCCCATGCCGCATACAGTTCGGCCAGAGGCACCGTAACATCAAGCAAACCAAGACCTCCTGCCGCCAGCATCATGCCATCCGCATCATGAATAACAAAAGCCGATCTGGCACATCTGCCACGGACACTCCCATCAAAGTTGATTTTAACAAATCCTAGAGGAGGGGGCTCCCAGGAGATATAAACCGTACGACGGTTCGCTGCCGCAGCAGCAAGGGAGTCCCAGAGGCCAGGGTTCGTAGAATCAAGAAACCCATGATGGGAGATATACTCAGTATAAAGGGAAACAACCGCCCTTAACACCCTACCAGGGGAGAGTCTCACGTTCGCAAATAGAATCGATTCCGAAATAACCAGATCTGATAAGCAGTATAAGCCCACAAAGAACCCCGCTGGTAGGTGCTCCTACCTCTACCTTGCTTCAAAAGCCTAAAAAAAGAACTACGGTAAGAGCCAGAATCCGACAACCAAGGACAAGTACTAGACATCTGCCAAATCTGGCTAGCCCTAGGGCAGTAGAATATAGCATGATCTGTCGTCTCCTCCTCAATACCACATACAGGGCACGTAGGTAGAATCCTCATCCCTCTCCCAGATAAAAGAGAGCAGGTAGGAAGAATATCCCGAGCTACTTTCCAGATAAAAAGTCTCACTCTAGGGTGAACAATAAGATGCCAAACCCAATCCAACTCCAATGAAACCTGAGTGTGCAGCCTGAAAATAGACAGGAGGTTTCCCATGGGAGCACGGGACAAGCAAGATCTTCCCCAAACCCTGGAATCAGTAATAGCCCCCGAAGGGAGAGGGATAGAGAGGATATGCCGGTGGGGCTCATACCCAAAAGAACTGGACAACCGAGAGGACGACCATCCAGAGTGATCCAGGGAGATAAAACCACTGACCTGCATACCCTTAGGAATATCAGAAGACACAAAAGTCGGCCAGCGAGACAAGGGAAGATCAGCAATCCATGTGTCCTGGGTGACATCTACCGAAGTTCTATCACCAATCATCCATAAGGTACTATGCAAAATAGTCGAAGCATAACGACAAACCTCTTTCTAGAAAAAGGAATGCCCCAGGTTAGACTGAGTAGGACTAGACGGGATCCAGCTGCCATACTTGGCACGCATGAAAGAACTCCATAAACACTAAGGATCAAGCAAGAACCGAGAGGCATGCCTGGTCAACAACGCTTGTCTTTTAACAGACAGCGATTGGATCCCAAGTCCACCCTCAGCCGTAGGCAGACAAACAGTGTCCCAATCAACAAGATGAACACCCCGGTCCTCTTGCATCGAAGCCCAGAGAAAATCCTGAAAGTATCTCTCAATTTTTCGCAAACAGGTCAAGGGAATAGTAGTATTAGCCAAAAGATAGCTAGGCATCAAAGATAACACGGAATAGATAAGAGTAATCCTCGCTATCATAGAAAGCCCAGAAACCTGCCAGCCATCCAACCGATCATGGATCCACCTAATAATAAAACTAAAATCTGAGCATCGTGGCCGTCTCCCGGTAATCGGAATCCCCAAATATGACAAGCAATTGGACTGAGCAGGAATGCCCATCACACGAGAGATAGACCTCTTCAGAGTAGGGGACGTTCTCGGGCTAAAGCATATCGAAGATTTAGTAAGATTAACTCTCTGCCCCGAAGCACAACAATAGGAGTGAAGAATGGCTGCAAAAGTAGTGGCATTACCGATAGAAGCCTTCCCAAGTAGAAGACAGTTATCAGCGAAAAGTAAGTGGGACAACGAGGGACCAAGGGGGCCAGCAGAATATGGGTGGATCGCCGAAGTCCGCATAGCCATAGAAAGATTCCGGGATAAGGCATCAGCAGATAGAATGAACAAAAATGGTGAAAGAGGACATCCCTATCTCAGACCGACCTCAGAGTGAAAGAACTCCGTCCGACCCCCATTTATCAGGAGAGAAAAGGATGGCCTCTGGATACACTCCATCACCCAAGCAATGAAAACCTCATGGAAACCAAACTCCTGCAGCGTACGACGCAGAAAATCCCACCTCAGTCTGTCATAAGCTCTCTCCATATCGAGCTTAATAGCCATGAGGCACTGACTTCTAGCAGCTCTCTGGAGGTCATGCATAAACTCCTGAGCCAACAGAGCATTATCTGTGATGCTGCGCCCCCTGAGAAAAGCACCTTGCTCCTGAGATATGAGACGAGGGATCACCGAAGCTATCCGACCAACCAAAAGCCGAGCACAAATTTTATATAATATGGAACATAGGCTGATTGGCTTGAAATGCTGGGGAGAGGAAGCGTCAGGACGTTTGGGCACCAGGGTAACAAGAGTCTGCTTCCAATCAATAGGCATATAATTAGACTGAAATATAGTCTGAATAGCCAGGACGACATCCGGAGCAATAATATCCCAATAAAGACAAAAAAATAGAGGAGGGAACCCATCAGGGCCAGGGGCCTTATCAGGCCCCAGATCCCATAAAGCAAGGCGAATATCTTCCGTAGAGAAGGGCCTGATAAAAGTATCATTCTCCACATCAGAGACCTTGTAGGAAGATAGAACAGGAGGAACAGGGAATCCATCGCCAGATAAATCGGTCCACCTGGACTGGAAGAAACTAAAAAGCATATCCCTGATCCCTTGAGGTTCTTCCTCCAAGTGACCCTCATCATCAACTAAGCACCTAATACGATTAGCCGATCGCCGACGTAAAGTAGCCTGATGAAAGAACCTCGTATTGCGGTCCCCCTCTTTAATCCACTGAATACAAGACCTTTGCCGCCAATAGGTCTCCTGCTGCAACATAAGAGAATGATGAATGGCCAAAGTAGATCTGAGGGTGGACATATCCGAGTCGAGAAAAAATCCCTTCTGATCCTCCTTGGTTTGCAGAAAAGAAATAATAGACTCCGCCTAATCCACTTGCCTCAAAATGTCCCCGACCTCCCTCCTGTACTAGCTAGATAGCCTGCGACTTGCCAGAAGCAGCCGTCTAGAAAGTATGTAAGAGGCACTCCCCCTAATTGGCAGCCGCCAAACCTAAGAAATGATATGCCTAGCAGAGGAATAAAAAGTCCAGAATTTCTCAAATTTAAACTGTCTAGACCGCTGAAGGGTCACATCAATAGAAATAAGGATGTGACAATGATCAGAGCCAATTCTGGACAAATGAGTGACAGTAGTAGAAGGAAAGAGCTGCAACCAGTTGGCAGACGCCAAGGCCCCAGCCTTTCCCAAACTCTAGCAGAACCCTGGTGGTTATTGCACTAGGTAAACTGGGATCCAGCAAATCCCAAATCCAAAAGACCCGCCGAGGAGATAAAATCCCTGAACTCAACGATATTCAAAGAATTAACAACCTGTCTGCCCCCTCTCTTCTCAGAGGTCCCCATAATACAATTGAAGTCACCAACAAGGAGAGAAGGAAATCCCCGGTCAAGAAGGGAGATGATCTCATCCCAAAGCACATGACGAGCTCTAAAGTTGATGCTGGCATAAACACCTGAGAGAAGCTAAGGGGCAGAGGTCCCTTTCGAAATGACCAAAGCAACATGCTGGCCACAACCGTGGAAGGCATCCACTCTGACTTTATTGGTCTCCATAACACCAAAATACCACATGAAAGAATGACTGACTCCACGGCATAAGAGTCCCATAGTCTAGAGATTTGTCTTTGAAGCTTAGCCAGACTATCCCCAGAAAGTCGAGTTTCCATTAGGATACAGATGTCAAAGGCATGTAACTGCTGAAGCCTCCCAAAGAAGGACCGGAACGAGGGTTTCAGGGCCCCTCGAACATTCCAAGCTAGAATCTTCATTTAGAATTTAAATAGGGAGGGAGGCCGTCAGTACCCCCCATCACCTGCTCAGCAAGGTGATCCTTAAGCAACAGGGGACCCTCAGGACCCTGACCACTACATTCATCTACCCGGGATGAATCCATAGGTTCTGCTAAACCATCTTTCTGTATGGCTTCCTTGAGGAGGGCAACTGCCACCTTGTGGTTCTGACCACCCAATGGAGCCAACAGGGGCCCCCCCATGGCAGACCCCGGAGCCAGGTTGTCCCTATGATGGGCCTTCTGCAATCTTCGTCCGATCAGGCCCTCTGGATTCCTAGGAGAATCGGACGATGCGAGAGGGTAAAAGATCCATTCACTTCAGCATTTCCCCCAATAGGGCCTTTACCTTTGGCCTTAGAAGCTTTGGAGGTAGTCCGCTGCAGCAGAGGCTCAACAGGCCGAACCCGCTTCGATGTACCCAAAAGCCATCACCTCGGCTCGGAGAGTGAGGGGTCCCCAAACTCTGACCACCAAACCCAAACTCTGACCACCAAACCCAAAAGGATTAGAGACATTAATCCCTGGGTTCACAGAGGACACTGGAACAGCAACTAAGCCAGATTCAGCAGCCTAGGATCCCCCTTCCATATCAACCAGCACGCAAGCCACAGACTGGCACACAGCTTTCAAGGACTGCACAGATGAGCTCAAGGGGCCAGTAGAGTCAAGATGCACTGGCACCTGAGTCATCATCTTTAGAGGATCCACCATGGCAGACATAGGCAATTCAGTAATAGCAACCGACACATTAGACCCAGACCGGCACACAGCCTCTTTTACCATAGAATCAATCTTTCGAGAAGAAGGGGAAGGACTCAGGGGAACAATAGCAGTGGACGACCCCCGATTACCTTGCCTTCATGCCACCTTCTTCGGAACAAGCCAAACATCCTTTGAGACAGGGGAAGGAGGGGTAGCTTGACCTGAAACAGGGGCCGTGGGAGAGTCTGAATGTTGCCGTGCCACCTTCTTCGGAACATTCCAATCATCCTTCATGACAGGGGAGGGAGTGGTTACCTGACCCGAACCAGGGGGAAGCTTTCTTCTCCTCAGCGCTGCCATCCATGGCCCAAACCGAAGACTCGACGATGAAGAAGGGGAGTTCAGCTCCAAGCCACAGTTCCCAGAGAAGTGTAGAGATCCACACCAACTGCATATTCCATCTAGGTTCTCATAAATGAAAGGCTGCCAGAATGGAGATCCGACCCCTCTAATCCGTGCACTTGGGCGGAGTGGCTTGACTAAATCAATCCGAAGACAAACTCGAGCGAAACCACCCCGACTCCGATTCACAGTAGATTCATCCAGGAACTGGAATTCCCCTGCCACAGAGAGAATCGAAGCAAGGATATCCTTCGTCCAGAATTCAATGGGGAGCAGTGGCAGTCTGACCCAGAGCATAGCTTGGAGAAGAGAACATTCCGATGGGATGAACTCCGACTGCCACGGTGCCACAGCAACGGGTTGGCCATTAACCACCCAAGGTCTACCAAGGATCAGGTCAGAGGCAAGAGGATCACCAAATCGGAACATGTAATGCCTATGCGCCATTGCCACAGCTTCAATATCACCTTTCACTCCAGTTCTACGGAATTCCCGCACCATCACCTCCGGCGGGATCCAACGAGCGAGGCTACGGGCAAGGATAGCATTGTGCTTCCACTTGTCAATCTCCTCCTCCAAGGACTTCACCGCACTTGGATGATGTCGGGGAAGAGCCGCTCTAGCTCAGCCATCACCACCGGAGATGGAGATGAGGAAACCCACTCGAAGCGACCCTCATGGGCGTGGAACGACGGCTTCCCGACATTCAATGGAGCATCAGGACCCACCGGCGGCCGGGCAGTTGAAGAAGCCATCTCCAAGACAAGATCGATGGGGAGCAACAGCAGCAAGTAGAGGAGATCAAGGAAGACGAATCTAAAACCCAAATCATAAAGCACACGCACTCAGATGCTCTCAGAATGCAAAGCCAATAGCATTTCATGATAATTACATATTTTAAGTTATTTTGATAGTCATTTTTATTAGTAAATATTATATTTATTTATGCATGAGTGTTTAGGGGACTCTTATTGAGCTTTTAGCTTATGTTATTTTTCTACTTATCTTTTCAAAGCCATAGGATGCTTAATACCAATTGTTGATTTGAGATTTTGGTGAGAAGCAGAGTATTTACAATATCTTTGATACAAGATGGATTAGTGAAATTTATAATTGCATCATTTTTTATTATAATTAATAGTGGATTAATTTTGACTATGAAGTAATAATGACATGCTATATTTTCAATATCATCGAGGATTTGTTAAATCTGCTGGCTTGCATACTTTGAAATCATAACCTAGAGAACATGTGGATATGATATCATAACTTTGGTTTATGATTGGTAGAGTTGTGAGGCTCAGCCTCTTAGGACTTGATCCACTTGATTGTCTCAAACTAAGACTTAAAAAAAAAATGATTGGATTGAAACTTGGCAACTTGTATCAGGGCTGACTCAGGCAAGTTGAATTGGGTTGCTGCAACCCAATCCTAATTGAATAGGTAAAATAGAAAAAAATGCTAGGAATCCAATAATAAGCTCTGCGCGAGACCGGCTTGGAGGAGTAGGAATTATAGAGACCTCTCTTAGTCTTTTCTATTTAATTGACAATTAATCAATAAAATCATGCCATAGACACAATTGTTCTCCTTTTTAGTCACTAACAAGATTCTCATGATTGTGTTAGCCTTCATACATCACCAGAGATGAGGAGTTGAAGTTGTCAATCCCTTTCCTTGGGGCTTGTTTAGTCGTGGAAATTTGAAAGTATTTTCTTGATTTTTTTTTTCATGGAGGATATAAAACAAGATTTTATGTTCAAACACAATACTTTTCTAAATACAAGAATAGAAAACTGTATTATTTAGTTCCCCAGTCTTCTAAATGTATATTAGGCCTGAAAGATATCTTTGGATTGGTTTTCATTATTTTTCTTTCAAAATAAAGTAGTATTTTTTTATATATTTTCTACTACCATAGTTCCATCACAGATCATCACTTTCACCACCAACTACCTTTTACTATTCATTATCATCACCACCATCACCGCATATCAGGCTTCATTACCATTATATCTCCACCACCTACGATCAGTGTCATGACTAATACCATCATTGTACCTTCATCACTGCTACCTAGAGTGTCAAACAGGTTGACCTGGCTCGGTGCAACTTGCTACAATAGCTGGCCTATGGGCCATCGTGCTATGCCAACACGTGTGCTAGTCCATATACTGGCGTGTGTGCTGGTTCGCGTGTCGAACCCTCATGCTGGTTCACATGTCAACTCGTATAAATTTTTTAATATTACTTTTAAAAAATATATAGATACCCTTTTTATAGGTAGGTAAATGATTTATCATTGCGGTTACATTATCTCATTATTCTCTTGCTCGGTCCTTTTCTTTATCTTCTAATCATTCAGAGAAAAGTCTTTAATCTTTTGTTTGTCATCTTAGTCTTTTATTTGATATAACCCAAAATCTAGATTATTGGGCTCGATGGGCCAACCTGCCAAGCAAATTTTTATTTATTATTTTTAAATTAATTTTAAAAAAATCAAATAAAATAGATTAGATGTGATTATCTTTTTTGGGGGCTTGCTATTGGTGAGCCCTGTCATGGTCATTCATCTCATTTAGCCTTCAGAATCGTGATGGGCTATAGTGTCTTCCATCTTTAATCTTCTATTGCTTTGCATATAATCATTTGGAGAGGACTCTTCAATATCATTCTTTCAATCTTGTATCCCCTTCTTAACATCATAACAGTGCTTTAAATAGGCCAGCATCTCCATTGTATTGGGCTTCAATTGGCTCCTCTCATTGAGTACCCATCTTTCTGTATTAAAAGTAGAATCCGATGTAACTATAGACACAGAAGGGATTAGTAAATCATGACCATGATGTAAAGCACAAGATAATTATTTTTTTATGCTCTTCATTAGGCCAAAATATCAAAAATATCAATTTCCTTTTGAGTTAAAAAGTTAAATTTTTTTTACTCAAATAAATATTTAATTTAGTAGATAAAGATGATAAAGTGGTGGTTCTTTATTTTTTTAAACAAAGGCCAAAATCTACGGCATTTAAGGTCGATCTTGAAGGAGAAGACCTTTTATCTTTATTATATTTTTGATCATATAATATAAATATTTTATTTAATAAATTTTTAATTTTAAATCAATTTATGTTTACTTCATAATTCATTTTTTTTAAAATTACTTTTAATATTATGTATAAACCATCTAATTTAATTCTAGAATCCATAACTAAAGCTAAACAATGGAAATATAAAATTTATTCTCAATATTTATTAAATTTTGTTTCCATTAGTAAAATAATACTTTTAAAACTCTTAGTGTCCCTATATTCTAAAAAAAAGTTAGTAATGTTATGTATTTTTTGCAAAACAAAGGGAGAAGTAGTATAATAAATACTAAATAAAATATTAGTAGCTTCATAAAATATTGTAAAAATTACATAATAACATCAGAATTATGTCTACGATAATCTAATAAAGGTTTATTAGGAAAGTGATTATCATAAAATATAGTAATAATGACTTTATCTTTAAAACATGATTATGGCATTAAATATGTCAAATTCCATATATGTTTTACATCTAATAAAAATTGTTTACATTTTAATCTATGGGTAGAATATAAAGATTTAAATTCTTATTTTAGCTCCTAAGGATTATATATATTCAATACAATCTCTAAATTTACCTATATATGAGTCAATAACTTTTAAACCATATTATATAATTAAATTTATAATATGTCATGCACATTTAATATAAAATAAATTTTCATCTAAGGTAGGATACAAATGCGATTTGAGTAATTTAGCAGTAAAACATTATTATTAAATGTAATATCAAAACTAATCTAAAAAAATTATCATATATGTGGTACCATGTATCGATCATTTGCATGATATGAGCATGGATGGTAGTTTTAGTGTGTGGATGTACAATTAATTTAAGATTAATAATTTCTTTTGTATTACTTAGTTGCAATTAATAAAATGCATGATAATACAAGTATAAGATAATGCAATTGCATTTGTCCAAATATCACATGCAAATGCTATTCTACCATCAAAATATTTGAAATATAAAATTATATTTTCTTTAAAATTATTAAATTGTTTTTAAAAAGTCAGACTTAGTAGTATTTCTAAAAAACATTATGCAGGATTTAAGGAATTTTTCATATATCTTGTAAATTTTAAACTTTTAACAAACATAAAAGGCATGCCACTATCTACAATAACTTTTGATAATTCTTTCCTATTTAATTCTTGAGAATAAGGAAATCTTTCTAACCCACCTCATCAACTAATTTGATATAAAATTGGGTGGCATCAACTATTGCACTCTTATACTTCATGTAGTGGGCTGGGTGATTGGTTTCACACCTATAGTCTTTCTTATAGACTTTATAGACTGTATGAAATTCTTTCCTAGTGATGTCTTTGATGTTGAAGTATAGTCACGCTCTAAAAGTTCTATGTCTCGCTCTAGACCTGATGGTCGTTGATATGGCACCAATCGCAGAAGTGGGCCTAAAGACATTGAATTTAGTTTGTAACTAGTGTACCCTATACTCCACTATATTGGCATCAAACCTAAACTCTTGTCCACGAGGTTGGTGAGAGCTATTAGCACGAGACATTATCGATTGTTGAGGATAGAGAGGAGTAGAGACTAGAGAGAAACCATAGAGAAATTAAGATAGCTTAAAAAATTAGGAAGGCTTGTAGGAAGATGAGAAGGGCTTAAGAGAGTTTTGGATAGTTTATGAGGGCTTAAGAGAGCTTTGGAGAGTGTAGGAGAGCTTTGAGAGGTTTAGAGAGCTTGTGGTTTAATGTAGGTTGAGGAAGAAGGATAGGAGCCTATTTATAGATGTTGAAGAGCTTCTAAATGATTCAAATAATCTTAAAAATTAGTTATTTATGGCCATTAGGAAGTACAAATAAGTGTTCTTAAGCAAAAGGCTAGAATACCTTTGAAAACTAGATTTTTTTGTCGGTTATAAAGGGTATTTTAGAAATTAAACAAAAATACTCTTTAAAACTAGCCTTTTTTGCTGTCAGGGGGCATTTTTGCCCTTTTTTGTTAGGCTTAGCGTGCTAGATGTATCCCCGGTGAGTTGTACCTAGTGTGTCAACTTAATTGGCCATTATGCAGGCTAGCTCGCCGGGCCTAGTGTGCTCAAGAATGGGCTGCAGACTATGCCATGCTAGCCCATGATGGGTCATCATGCCAGCACGATTTACCTGCCCACCAGAGGAGCCATGCTGTATTGACCCATGATAGGCTATCGTGTCGATATGCTCACCAAGTTGGCCATGCCAGGCATGACAAGGCACCTGTACAGTCGAGCCATGCCGGGCCCAAGCTAGCCTGGCCCATTAACACCTCTGCTGCTATCCTCCCTCCATCATGTACCATCATACTTTTACCATCCTCCATCACTACCACCACCCTCCAGTACCACTATTGTTACTATACCTCCAACATGCCCATACCTCTATCCACTCCCACCAAAGCTATTACTAGCTCTACCATCCACTACTCTTACCATATACCTCCATCATCCACCATCACACCTATTCACCATCCTTTAGTACCACCGCCACCACCATCGTCACCGTACTTGCACCACGTTTTACTAACACCACTTACTTCATCATCTACCATTATACTTCCATCATCATCCACAATTCATGGCTTAAAAAATAAAAAAATTGATTTCTTATTTTCAACAATAAACATATTTTTAGATTTTCTATAGAGAAAAAAAATAAAAATAAAGATAAAAACTAAATTGTTTTTCATAGCTAAACAAGCCCTTGATTTCCTTGCTTCTCATCAACATGACTAGTTGTTTCCTATGGAGGAATCACCACGATTTAAGGGGCCATGTTCTCTATTGTTCTATTGATGTTGATTCTGTTCTTGATGAAAAAAGAGTTGCTAAGGTGGGGTGAATCGATCGGGCTTGGAGACTTAAGCATACTCATGAGATTAGGGCAACCCTACCCAACCCTAAGGTGGGTATGGTTAGGGAGCACGTATTGGATTCCTCATTGCAAGTTGGTACAGATAATAGCATACCTACCTAAATCTGCCCCATTGCTGACCCTAATCTTATAATATCTATAATTGACTTGCAACGCAACCCTTCAACTTATCCAACAAGGCGCCGTAACTCACCGTGCCACATTAGCTAATTAACTTACATTTTCTCCCCCAAAAATAGATTCATAATGCCTTTTTCTTTAAAAACTAATTTAATTATATTTGTCTTCATTAATTAGAAGGTGCGGCTACCCTCTGGAATGGTAATTTAAAAATTACTTGACTAGTTTGATTCAGCGACCACAAAGTTAAGTTAGTTTGACCGTCAACATTTTGAATTGCTTCATCAATTTAAGATCAAACAATCGAGTCATTGTTGCAGTACAGATTGGGCAATCCTCCGCTAGGAACGTATGGATAGAGGGCAAAGGTTTGGAGTCTTTAAATAAGACGACTTGTCCTTTGCCCCCCTTTCTCTAAATAAGACGTTAAATAATACTTTGGCGTCTCAGGTATTCACAACTTCACGACCATTCGTCTTCGACGTTCGTTTGATGAACTCGACCTGTATTCCAAGGTCCCATGGAACTCGACCTGCTACCAGTTCCTAGTAATTCCTTTCTGGAAAGACTACCAAACGGTATAACAAGTTGAATTCAAAGTTCCTCCTGCTTACTGCGCTATTTAGTTTGAACTATCGGAATGAACACCACTCGATCGTCTTTCTTATATTTTCTCTCCTCCCAAAACACGCGTAAAGAAAAACATACATATAGTCCCCTTGCCTCTCTTCCTTTCATCAACAAACCGAATAAGATCAGTAATATCCTAGTTACAAAGTAGAAAGGAAGGGAAAAAAGGAGAGAAGAGCTTAGCTTCATATTAACAACTTGTGTCCATGGCTTCCATCAGGAGAGACCTCTTGGTTCTGATGACCATTATCTCTATCTTCTGCCTCCTGTGTTCCCAGCCGGCGACAGCAAGGCTTCTCGGTGTGGAGCAGCAGCGATCCCTGCAACAAGGGCCGACACCAGGTCACCGTATATTCATGTATGTACCAGTGAAGGGTGACATTGTATCTGCCCTGGTTCACAACGTTGATCACGAGGGTGTCACCATTTTTAACCTCCAGAGTTGGCCCTGGGTATTGCCCATTCACCGTAATGATGTTGTGAGCGTTGCACAGCCTCTTCACTGGCGTTGCTTGGACCTGAATCCAAAATAGTTCATGCTCAAAGTATGATCAAGAACTAGAAAGAAGAAGAAGAAGAAGAAGGCAGATTAGAAATGAGAAAAGTGATAGCTAGGAATCGTTGCATACAACAAAGTCATGGTAGTGAACTTCAGCTTTGGTATGGGAGAAGAGAAGAAAGAAACCTGATGACGCCAAGTCACCTTCCTCAATCGTTGGGGAAGACGGATGTTCTTCTCCTCGAAGTCCTGCAAGAAAAGTCCCCAGAGACCGGTGGCGCCGGTGGGGACCCTCCGACGATCAAGTTAGTCACTTAGGCTCAGACAGAGAACCGCTCCAGCGAAGAAGAGCTGAGGCGGTTAGGATTTTTGCTGGGAGGAAGAAAGCTCTGAAAAACCAAAGTTCAGCTCTCACTTACCATGTGAGCACGTACCTTTATACCTGTCCGAATACCCTAGCTTACAGCTCTGGAAGATCACCATCGTACCATCGCTGCGTGTGGCATCATACGTGTCTGATAGCTATGAAGGCGTTCAGTGCACGCCGCCGGTTGATAGGACCGGGCACCATTGCCAGTGGTAGTGAAACGTACGCCGTAGCGAGGCATGATGATGCACAGGGACATGCAACGCGCCAAACTCCGTTATGAGGCATGGCCCACCGTAACGGGGCGCAATCACGGGAGTACCGAATCGTACGCTGTGGCGAGGCATGGCCATGCACAGGGGCATGCAATGCGCCAAACACCGTTATGAGGCATGACCCTCCGTAACGGGGCGCAATCACGGGAGTACCGAATCGTACGCCATGGCGAGGTATGGCCATGCGCTGAAAATTATGTGTGAGCACCGTGCAACCTGGTAGTTATCGTTTTCCTTGGCAGTTGAGTTGCATGCTGATCGCTGATGACTCCCCACCCTGGAGCCGGAGGGGGTCCCAGGGGTGGGAGAACGCTGGCGCACCCCGAGGTCAGTGAGGGTCATGGGGATAAGGAAATGCCAGCACACCCCGACCCCGAGAGGGTCCCGGGGTCAAGGACTGATGGCCACACCTAGCGACCCCGAGGGGTCCCGGGGGTGGGGGAATGCTGATGCGCCCCGACCCTGAGAGGGTCCCGGGGTCAAGGACCGATGGCCACCCAGCGACCTCGAGGGGTCCCGGGGGTGGGGGAATGCTGATGAGCCCCGACCCCGAGAGGGTCCCGGGGTCAAGGACCGATGGCCCCCACCCAGCGTCCCCGAGGGGGTCCCGGGGGTGGGGGAATGCTGATGCGCCCCGACCCCGAGAGGGTCCCGGGGTCAGGGATTGATGGCCCCACCCAGCGACCCCGAGGGGGTCCCGGGGGTGGGGGAATGCTGATGCGCCCCGACCCCGAGAGGGTCCCGGGGTCAGGATTGATGGCCCCACCCAGCGACCCCGAGGGGTCCCGGGGAATGCTGATGCGCCCTGACCCGAGAGGGTCCCGGGGTCAGGGATTGATGGCCCCACCCAGCGACCCCGAGGGGGTCCCGGGGGTGTGGGAATGCTGATGCGCCCCGATCCCGAGAGGGTCCGGGGTCAGGGATTGATGGCCCCACCCAGCGACCCCGAGGGGGTCCCGGGGGTGGGGGAATGCTGATGCGCCCCGACCCTGAGGGGCCCGGGGTTAGGATTGATGGCCCCACCCCGACCCCGAGGGGGTGCCGGGGAATGCCCCCCGACCCCGAGGGGTCCCGGAATGCCGCCGTTACCTTGATGACGTTGGGATCAGTCATATCAGATGCCCCCTCGCCCCTGGGGCGAAGCGGGTCCCACCGCTGAGGCCCAAGGGGCGTTCTCCACGTGGCTGATCCCTAGCCTTGTCCTTATGCGGACGGTACGGGGGATGCAAAGAGACGGCCTTCCGTACACGCCAGCCACGATCGCCCTCGAAAGTGAGGATCAGCTCTTCGAAGTCCGCGCGAAAAGGTGCGCAATGATTTCTTCATTACGGCGATATCAGGGGGCCCCACCATGGGGGGGCATCCGCGCCGCGCCGGGGCATTCCTCGAGGCGAGCCAGCGTATGGTGAAGGGCCGCGTGGCCGACGGGACATGGCGGGACGTTTTGAAAACCCACAAAGCCAGGCGAGGGGGGGGAACTGGCCATACCACCTCCATCATCGTCTTCCTCTCTTGCTCTGTTTCCTCTGCAACCTGCAAGCTCGCGTCCGTTCTTTTTTCCCAGGTCAGCTTCCCCATCTTGATTCTTCTTTCATGAGTTACCCTCTTGGACCTCGGAGGACGGTTCTGAGGACCGTCCTCCCTCTGTAGGCCCCAAACTCCCTTCTCCTTCTCCCCCAATCGAGTGGTCCTCTGATTCAGAGGACCACGTCCCTTTGGCCCGGCGACGGGCAGCCGGTGGAGCCCCTCGAGGGGCCGTCGGCCGGGGGCCGGGACCTCCTCGAGGGTGGAGGAATCCCCAGGGGGGGTAGCCTCCTCGATGAACGGTCGGATCTGGAAAGGATCCGGGCCCGTTATCGGATCCCTCAGGAGATCAATTATTTCCCGACCCCTGACGACCGGGTCATCTCTCCCGACCCGGTCGCGTAGCTTTTACGAGGTCTGCCTACAGGTAGGCCTCCGTCCTCCTTTCCACCTTTCTTTATCACGCTCCTTGACTTCTATTCCTTGACCCCTCCCAGCTAGTCCCGAACTCCTGTCGGGTAATTAGCGCCTTCGTTATCCTTTGTCATCGCCTAGTATTACCCCTAGGGTCAGTTTGTTCCGTAACTTTTATTCTCTTCGGGCCCAGAAGGGGTGGTGGGTGTTTCAGCCCCGACCCAATAGGGTCATAAACTCCTTTTGCCTTCATCGATTAAGGGGTGGAAACCCCGTTTCTTCTTTGCTAATATCGATCAAGTCCGGCCCCGGTGGGGGACCCCGACCTCCGAGGGAATGCCGTGCCGTCCAGCCTGGGGACCGGGAGGCGATGGGGTTGCTGACCACCGAGATTCCCCGGTACACCCTACTGCTAGGGGAGGAGAACTTCGAGTCGGCGGGCCTATCTCCCATCGGGGTAAGTCCTCTTCGCACTTAGCTAAAATCCGCTCCTTTTCCTTTCTTCTTTTTTTTTTTTTTTTTTTTTTTTTTTTGTTCTGAAAACTTGACTTGCATTGTGCAGCAATGAAGGTCCGAGGGCGAAATGTTAAGGCTCAAGAAAAGGGCCCGGGAAGGATCATCCGGGGGGCAGCAAGCCCCGGCCCCGAAGCGCCGGTGATCCGGGCTTCCCCTCCGGCACTCCTCCCCAGCCCTCGGCTCCGCAACATGTCTGTCCGGAGGTCGACCTCACGGCCGACACTCCACCAGAGGCTGGGAGCGCAGCGGGAGCCACCGCTGCAGAGTCGGTGGGGGAGCCAACCGAGGGGGCTCCCGGCTCCCGGGAGCGACCCCATTTGGCCAGCCAGGGACTGGGGTGAGGGGCCATCCGGCCCCGCGAGTCCACCCCCGAGGGGCCGGGGGGACCCACCAGAGCCGGGGAGGAGGCGGAGAGGGGTGGGGACGCACCAGGTCGCCCCGGACTCCTGGGTGATGGCCATTGGGCCGAGCGGGTCCTGGGCCCGGTTTTGGATCCTAGGATCATCGAAGGCCTCGCCATCAGGACGGGCGAGTTCTTTCCGGAATCTTACGCCGCTGTCAGGGTAAGCGACCTTCTTGCCCTTCCCTTTATTTCATACATATACACATTTTGCTGACTGGGGCTTGTGCGTGCAGATCGCGCACTCCCTAAAGGCCGCCAGGGAGGTGATCCGCGGGGGAAAAGGGGGACGCAGAAGGAGGGAGGAGGCCCAGCGCCGCGCGGAGGCAGAAGGCACTGGAGCGGTCAAAGACCTGCGCCAGCGAGGTGAGGCCGCCGAGGCCGGCGGAGATGAGGCCAACCGCGCGCGCGCGCGCTCTCCCAGATGATGGAGGCTGAGAGCGCGGTCATGGCCAGAGACATGCACATCTCGAGCTAACCGAGGCTCTTCGGGAGGCCGAGGAACGGGCGGGAGCGGCGTCGGAGGAGGCTAGAGCGGCGAGAAGAGGCCAGAGTGGCTGGCCGATAGGAGGAGAGGCGCCGAGAGGCTGAAAGGACGCGGCGGAGGCCCTTGCCGCAGAGAAAACTCGAGCTGCTGGGCTTGTCGAAGAGTACAGGCGTCTGAGCGTTTCACAGACGACCTAGCCGAAGCTTCGGCCGCCGTATTCCTTGACGGGTTCCAGTACGCCAAAGAAAGGTGGCCAGGGACCTTGAATTTCCCCGGGCCCTGGAGGTTGAGTCGACCCGGCCCCTTCCGACGACGAGCCCGCACCGGCAGAGCCATGAGCCGCGTTTTTGCTTTTTTTCTTTTCTTTTTTTTTGTAAGCCCGACTACGTCGGATTTTGTAATCCCTAATTAATGAAAATACTTTCACGATGATTTGTTGTTATTGACTTCATGTTGATATGTGGCCCCACGATTCGTCCCGACATTGGGAACACCT
>UESW01004169.1:692210-722242 GCA_900491605.1 Calamus simplicifolius | reverse complement strand
CGGGCTTTTGTTGTTGAGAGCCAGTGGTACACTGCTCTGCCAGTGGTACACTGGGCTTTATGCCTGGCTAGTGCAGGGCTTTGAGTGCCGACGGGGTGCCGGGCTTTTGTTGTTGAGAGCCAGTGGTACACTGCTCTGCCAGTGGTACACTGGGCTTTATGCCTGGCTAGTGCAGGGCTTTGAGTGCCGACGGGGTGCCGGGCTTTTGTTGTAGAGAGCCAGTGGTACACTGCTCTGCCAGTGGTACACTGGGCTTTATGCCTGGCTAGTGCAGGGCTTTGAGTGCCGACGGGGTGCCGGGCTTTTGTTGTTGAGAGCCAGTGGTACACTGCTCTGCCAGTGGTACACTGGGCTTTATGCCTGGCTAGTGCAGGGCTTTGAGTGCCGACGGGGTGCCGGGCTTTTGTTGTTGAGAGCCAGTGGTACACTGGGCTTTATGCCTGGCTAGTGCAGGGCTTTGAGTGCCGACGGGGTGCCGGGCTTTTGTTGTTGAAAGCAGTGGTACACTGCTCTGCCAGTGGTACACTGAGCTTTATGCCTAGCTAGTGCAGGGCTTTGAGTGCCGACGGGGTGCCGGGCTTTTGTTGTTGAGAGCCAGTGGTACACTGCTCTGCCAGTGGTACACTGGGCTTTATGCCTGGCTAGTGCGGGGCTTTGAGTGCCAATAGGGTGCTGGGCTTTTGTTGTTGAGAGCCAGTGGTACACTGCTCTGCCAGTGGTACACTGGGCTTTATGCCTGGCTAGTGCAGGGCTTTGAGTGCCGACGGGGTGCCGGGCTTTTGTTGTTGAGAGCCAGTGGTACACTGCTCTGCCAGTGGTACACTGGGCTTTATGCCTGGCTAGTGCAGGGCTTTGAGTGCGGGGTGCCGGGCTTTTGTTGTTGAGAGCCAGTGGTACACTGCTCTACCAGTGGTACACTGGGCTTTATGCCTGGCTTTGAGTGCCGACGGGGTGCCGGGCTTTTGTTGTTGAGAGCCAGTGGTACACTGCTCTGCCAATGGTATACTGGGCTTTATGCCTGGCTAGTGCGGGCTTTGAGTGCCAACGGGGTGCCGGGCTTTTGTTGTTGAGAGCCAGTGGTACACTGCTCTGCCAGTGGTACACTGGGCTTTATGCCTGGCTAGTGCAGGGCTTTGAGTGCCGATGGGGTACCGGGATTTTGTTGTTGAGAGCCAGTGGTACACTGCTCTGCCAGTGGTACACTGGGCTTTATGCTGGCTAGTGCAGGGCTTTGAGTGCCGACGGGGTGCCGGGCTTTTGTTGTTGAGAGCCAGTGGTACACTGCTCTGCCAGTGGTACACTGGGCTTTATGCCTGGCTAGTGCAGGGCTTTGAGTGCCGACGGGGTGCCGGGCTTTTGTTGTTGAGAGCCAGTGGTACACTGCTCTGCCAGTGGTACACTGGGCTTTATGCCTGGCTAGTGCAGGGCTTTGAGTGCCGGGGTGCCGGGCTTTTGTGTTGAGAGCTAGTGGTACACTGGGCTTTATGCCTGGCTAGTGCGGGGCTTTGAGTGCCAACGGGGTGCCGGGCTTTTGTTGTTGAGAGCCAGTGGTACACTGCTCTGCCAGTGGTACACTGGGCTTTATGCCTGGCTAGTGCAGGGCTTTGAGTGCCAACGGGGTGCCGGGCTTTTGTTGTTGAGAGCCAGTGGTACACTGCTCTGCCAGTGGTACACTGGGCTTTATGCCTGGCTAGTGCAGGGCTTTGAGTGCCGACGGGGTACCGGGATTTTGTTGTTGAGAGCCAGTGGTACACTGCTCTGCCAGTGGTACACTGGGCTTTATGCTTGGCTAGTGCAGGGCTTTGAGTGCCGACGGGGTGCCGGGCTTTTGTTGTTGAGAGCCAGTGGTACACTGCTCTGCCAGTGGTACACTGGGCTTTATGCCTGGCTAGTGTAGGGCTTTGAGTGCCGACGGGGTGCCGGGCTTTTGTTGTTGAGAGCCAGTGGTACACTGCTCTGCCAGTGGTACACTGGGCTTTATGCCTGGCTAGTGCAGGGCTTTGAGTGCCGACGGGGTGCCGGGCTTTTGTTGTTGAGAGCCAGTGGTACACTGGGCTTTATGCCTGGCTAGTGCGGGCTTTGAGTGCCAACGGGGTGCCGGGCTTTTGTTGTTGAGAGTCAGTGGTACACTGCTCTGCCAGTGGTACACTGGGCTTTATGCCTGGCTAGTGCAGGGCTTTGAGTGCCGACGGGGTGCCGGGCTTTTGTTGTTGAGAGCCAGTGGTACACTGCTCTGCCAGTGGTACACTGGGCTTTATACCTGGCTAGTGCAGGGCTTTGAGTGCCGACGGGGTGCCGGGCTTTTCTGTGAAGATTTAAGTAGCTAAAATCGAATCTTGTTAATACTGAACAAGGGGCGTAAACCCAAATGAATACAGGGATAATATTTAACATGAAAGGAGGGATGCATTACTGATAATACCGACGGAGGTTATCCGCATTCCACGTCCTAGGGAGTGGTGTCCCATCAAGTTCTTCAATTTTATAAGCTCCGTGGCGGAGCGTCTCGGTGATCCGGTAAGGTCCCTCCCAGTTTGGGGCTAACTTGCCTCCCTCAGCTGGCTTCGAGACCTCGGCCCATCGGAGGACCAGGTCTCCCGGCAGGAACGTCCGGGGGCGCACGCGAGCGTTGTAGTATTTCGCGGCCCGTTGTCGGTAGGCTGCCATTCGAAGCCGCGCCCGATCTCGTACCTCCTCCACTAGGTCGAGGTTGGCTCGCAGTTGGTCAGGGTTGCCTTCCTCGCTATAGGCTTCCACCCGGGGGCTGGGCGCACCGATCTCCACAGGGATAACAGCTTCAGAGCCAAAGACTAAGCTGAACGGCGTTTCACCAGTGGGGGCTCGCGGCGTTGTATGATAGGCCCATAGCACGTTGGGGAGCTCCTCCACCCATCGCCCCTTGCAGCCATCTAATCGGGATCTCAACCCCTGGAGAATGATCCGGTTTGTCACTTCCGCTGTCCCGTTGGTTTGAGGATGCCCGACGGAAGTGAACCTCTGACAGATACCCAGCTCGGAGCAGAACTCCCGGAAAGGCGCATTGTCAAACTGCCGGCCATTATCAGTGACTAGTGTGCGCGGCAGTCCGAACCGACATATGATTGACTTCCAGAAGAAAGATCTCACTTTGCTTTCGGTAATCTTGGCTAGAGCCTCGGCTTCAACCCACTTGGTGAAGTGATCCACCGCCACCAAGAGGAACTTCCGCTGCCCAGAGGCCGGGGGAAATGGCCCTAGGATATCCATGCCCCACTGAGCGAAGGGCCAAGGTGCTACCAAGGGGGTCAGGTGAGATGTCGGCTGTCGCTGGATATTGGCGTGACGTTGGCAGTTATCACATTTCTTGACAAGCTCGGTCGCATCTTCCTTCATCGTCAACCAAAAATACCCTTGGCGCAGGGCCTTGTAGGCTAGGGCCCTGCCCCCCAGGTGACTCCCGCATATGCCTTCGTGGATCTCCCTGAGGATGTAATCCGATTCAGTTGGCCCCACACACCTAAGAACTGGGTATGAGAAGGATCTCTGATAAAGCTTCCCGTCCATCATCAAGAATCTCGGGGCCCTTCGCCTGAGCAGCTTGGCTTCAGCGGGGTTCTCCGGGAGAGTACCGTCAGTCAAGTACCGGATGTAGGTATCCATTCAGGAAGGCTCCTGCTCCACTGGCAATGCTTCATCCGCGGCCTCAGTGCTTGGGACTTGTAGGTGTTCCACATATGTCCTTCCCAACATCCCGTCGACCGAAGTGGCCAAGCGGGACAGCGCGTCAACCCTAGCGTTCTCAGCTCTGGGGATATAGCTGACACGGAAGTAAGAAAAATGAGACGCCTGGGACTGCACCTTGCTCAAGTAGCGGGACATGGTTGGGTCCCTAGCCTCGTACTCCCCGGCGATTTGCCCAGAGATGAGTTGAGAGTCCGTGAAGGCCCTCAGGCGCCCCGCGCCTAGCTCCTCAGCTAGTCTCATCCCCGCCAGCAAGGCTTCGTACTCCGCCTGATTATTAGTTGCTGGGAACTGAAATCTGAGAGCGTACTCCACTACGTCTCCTTCCGGGCTCGCGAGACTAAGTCCAGCTCCGCTCCCTTGAGAGTTCGCCGCCTCATCCACATGCAGGATCCAGTCCTCCGCCTCCTCAGATGAGGGCGAGTCCACACGCTCCTTCGGTCGCGCCTCCTCCATGTCCTTCTCGGTCCAGGAGCACTCGATAGGAAATCCGCCAATACCTGGGACTTCATGGCTGACCTTGGCCGGATGGACAGGTCGAACTCACTTAGCCTAATGGCCCACATGGCCAAACAGCCGGAGGTGTCGGGGCGAGACAAGATAGCTCGTAAGGGCTGGTCCGTAAGCACCACGATGGGATGGGCTTGAAAGGAAGGCCGAAGGCGCTGAGTAGAGACCACCAAGGCGAAGATAATCTTCTCGGTTTTCGAATACCTGGTCTCAGCATCATGGAGTACTTTGCTGGTATAATAGATCGGCCTCTGGGTACCGTCAGCATCCATGCGCACAAGTACAGAGCTAACAGCCTCGGGGAAGCGGCCAGATATAAAAAGAGCTCTTCTCCATTTTCAGGCTTGGACAACAGCGGAGGAGTGGAGAGAAACTGCTTCAATTCTTCAAAGGAGCTCTGACACTCTTTCGTCCACTCGAAGCCGTTGATTTTTCGCAGCGCCTTAAAGAAGGGTAGGCACCTCTCCGCCGACCTTGACATGAAACGACTCAAGGCCGCCACCCTCCCCGTCAGGCGTTGCACCTCCTTCTTGCTGGCGGGAGGCCGCATCTCCAGGATAGCTCTAATCTTGTCAGGGTTGGCTTCGATCCCTCGCTGGGTCACCATGAAACCCAGGAACTTGCCTGCTGCTACTCCAAAGACGCATTTGTGGGGGTTAAGCTTCATCCGGTACCGGCGCAGATTGTTGAAAGTCTCCTCGAGATCAGCTACGTGGTCTTCCGCGCTAGTACTCTTGGTCAGCATGTCATCCACATACACCTCCATGTTGCGACCCAGCTGATCCTCAAAGACCTTGTTCATTAATCTTTGATAAGTGGCGCTGCCATTTTTCAATCCAAAGGGCATCACCCGATAACAGTAGATCCCTTTCTCCGTGACAAATGAGGTCGCTTCTTCATCAGCTGGGCTCATCTTGATTTGGTTATAGCCCGAGAACGCATCCATGAAACTGAGCGTCTCGTGCCCGAAGGTGGCGTCCACCAGCTAGTCGATTCGGGGTAGCGGGAAGCTGTCTTTGGGACACGCCTTATTGAGGTCGGTGAAATCCACGCACATTCTCCAGCCTCCACTGGCCTTGCGAACCATCACAACGTTCGCCAACCAGTCAGGGTAGCGCACCTCGCGGATGTGACCAGCCGCCAGCAGCTTCCGCACCTCCTCGTCAACAGCCTTCTGCCGGTCCGGGGCAAAACTCCTTTTCTTCTGTCTGACGGGCCGGCACTCCGGTCGAATATTGAGCTGGTGTGCAATCACCTCCTCTGGGATTCCGGGCATGTCGGACGCAGACCACGCGAAGACGTCGGCATTGGCCCGCAGAAAGGTAAGGAGCCGGTCACGAGCCTCCTCCGGAAGTAAGGCTCCAACTCGAATCGTCTGCACAGGGTTTTCCCCGAGGGGGAAAGTGAGCAGTCGCTCGGCCGGTTCCCCCCTCCTCTCCAAGTCTCGCGGGTCAAAGGCCTCGGTGCCGGTGCAGATGGCGGTGCAGATGCCGCCTCCTGGGGACTAGGGGCCAAGTGGTAGCAAAGTGCCGGTAGGCCCTGCTCCCCTCGCATCTCGCCGACCCCTCTGCTGGTTGGGAACCTCACAAGGAGCCGCTTGGTGGATATGATGGCGTCCAATAGGTTGAGCCCGGGCCTCCCAAGAATCGCGTTGTACGCCAGGGGCACACGGACCACCAAAAATTTTATAAGGACAGTGCTTTGGCGCGGAGCCGCTCCAGCCGTTACGGGAAGAGTAATTTCCCCCTCGACCCTCACGAATCTCCTGTGAATCCCATCAAAGGCGTGGCAACTGGTTGAAGTAGGTCATGTGACAGGTTCATGCGAACAAAGGCATCGTAGTTCAAAACATCTACAGAGCTTCCACTATCGACTAGGATTCTTTTTACAGGGTGTTTAGCAATCGTCATGGATACGACGACGCTATCATCATCTTTGTTTACAACCCCTTCCAAGTCCCTTTCGAAAAAAGGAATTACAGTTTCCGCTCCCCCCTCTCCCCTTGGTCTCTTCGACGGGCCTCCTGCCCCCCAGGAAATCATCGCCACCGTCTTCTCCGTCGGGGCGTTATCGATCACTGGCGGCGCGGGCGCTGATGGGCCGGGAGCTCCTGGGTTGCCCCTCTGGACGAACTTTCCCAGGTGGCCCCATTGGATAAGGTCTTCAATGGCCTTCTTCAGCTGCCGACAGTCGTTGGTGTTGTGGCCATGGTCCCGGTGGTAGCGGCAGTAGAGGTTCTTGTTCCGGGGATCTTCAGGTTGATGGGAGGAGGGCGTTGCAGATAAGGCTCCCCCTCAATCTCAAGCAGGATCTGAGATATTGGGGCAGCAGCGGGGTGTAAGGCCCATCTCTCGGTGCAGGAGGTCGAGGACGGTTGTCTGGTCGGCGAGGAGGCTCAGGCCTCCTGGGGCGGGCTTCTGCAGGTTCTGGCTGGTTTGGTTTCCTAGGGATATTCCCACCAGCTTCACGCCGGAAAAAGTCAGCTTTGTCCGCCCGGATGTACTTTGGGCACGGATCAAAAGTTCGGAGTAGGAGCCCGGCGGCTTTTTGTCAAGAGAGTACGCGAAGCGAGAAGGGCGAAGTCCCCGCTTCAGGGCCAGGGTAGCCACTGAGTCTTCCAGGTTGTAGACCTCCAGGGCGGCCTCTTTGAACCGGGCAACATAATCCCGCAGAGGCTCGCCATTCTTCTGCTGGACGGCAAACAAACTGTCCGCCACCCTCGGGATCTTTCGGCAGGCGTCAAAGTGGGCTAGAAAAGCCCTCTCCAACTGGTGGAAGGAATCGATGCTTCGTGGCGGCAGGCGAGAATACCAAGCCCGGGTAGCCTTTTTCAGAGTAGCCGGGAAGGCAACACACATAAGTGAGTCAGTGGCCCCCTGAACTTGCATGAGTACCTTGTAGCTCTTCAGATGATCCAGGGGGTCCGTAGTTCCGTCGTATGGGTCCAGCTGAGGAAGGCGGAACCTGGTAGAGATGGGCTCCTCCATGATGCGGTGAGACAGGGGAGGCCGACTATCGTAATCCGTCTCTGGCAGGTGGGTGATCCGACGGCTAAGCTCTTCCAGCCTCTGATTACACTCCTCGAGTCGACGCTCAGCTCGACGAGGCATTTGGCCATCAAAGGAGCCCTCCCCCGAAGATTCAGAAGAAGAGCAGGGGCGGCGATGCCGGCGCGGACGCTCCGCCTCCTTCCCGTGCCGCCGTTTAGGAGAAATGCTAGCGTGGCGAGAGGGAGACCGGAGCCTTTTGGATGTTTCTCGGTGATGTGGCTTGGCCGGGGATCGGCGGCGATGATCTGCAGGAACTGGTGATCTCCGGCGGAGGAATGCTGGCTAGGCTGCATCACTCCCGGGATAGACGGATTCGGCTCCGGCTGCTGCAAGGCCACACGTTGGTGCTGCAGACCCTGAACCATCGCGCCAACGACTGGACCTGCGTGGCCAGGGCAGTGAATCGATCCTCCTGGAGTTGCTGCGGAACAGATGCAGGAACGACATTCTGTGGAGCAGAAGGCCCTGCCCCCCGGAGATTCAGAGGCTCCGGAAGACTGGATGCGAGAGCCGGGGGGGCCTCCGCAGGTGGACCAGCCCCGCAGCGCGACCGGCTGAAACTCCCTTCGTTCGAGTCGTCACCATGGCTTTAAGAGCTCGAAGACAAGAGAAGAAGAAAGCTACTGGTTCGACGTCTTTCTTTCACTCCCCCTACCTGGCGCGCCAATCTGATGATGCCAAGTCACCTTCCTCAATCGTCGGGGAAGACGGACGTTCTTCTCCTCGAAGTCCTGCAAGAAAAGTCCCCAGAGACCGGTAGCGCCGGTGGGGACCCTCCGACGATCAAGTTAGTCACTTAGGCTCAGATAGAGAACCGCTCCAGCGAAGAAGAGCTGAGGCGGTTAGGGTTTTTGCTGGGAGGAAGAAAGCTCTGAAAAACCAGAGTTCAGCTCTCACTTACCATGTGAGCACGTACCTTTATACCTGTCCGAATACCCTAGCTTACAGCTTGGGAGATCACCATCGTACCATCGCTGCGTGTGGCATCATACGTGTCTGATAGCTTTGAAGGCGTTCAGTGCACGCCGCCGGTTGATAGGGCCGGGCACCATTGCCAGTGGTAGTGAAACGTATGCCGTAGCGAGGCATGGTGATGCACAGGGACATGCAACGCGTCAAACTCCGTTATGAGGCATGGCCCTCCGTAACGGGGCGCAATCACGGGAGTACCGAATCGTACGCTGTGGCGAGGCATGGCCATGCATAGGGGCATGCAACGCGCCAAACACCGTTATGAGGCATGGCCCTCCGTAACGGGGCACAATCACGGGAGTACCGAATCGTACGCCGTGGCGAGGTATGGCCATGTGCTAAAAATCATGTGTGAGCACCGTGCAACCTGGTAGTTGTCGTTTTCCTTGGCAGTTGAGTTGCATGCTGATCGCTGATGACTCCCCACCATGGAGCCGGAGGGGGTCCCAGGGGTGGGAGAACGCTGGCGCACCCCGAGGTCAGTGAGGGTCACGGGGATAAGGAAATGCCAGCACACCCCGACCCCGAGAGGGTCCCGGGGTCAAGGACTGATGGCCACACCCAGCGACCCCGAGGGGATCCCGGGGGTGGGGGAATGCTGATGCGCCCTGACCCCGAGAGGGTCCCGGGGTCAAGGACCGATGGCCCCACCCAGCGACCCCGAGGGGGTCCCAGGGGTAGGGGAATGCTGATGAGCCCCGACCCCGAGAGGGTCCCGGGGTCAAGGACCGATGGCCCCCACCCAGCGACCCCGAGGGGGTCCCGGTGGTGGGGGAATGCTGATGCGCCCCGACCCCGAGAGGGTCCCGAGGTCAGGGATTGATGGCCCCACCCAGCGACCCCGATGGGGTCCCGGGGGTGGGGGAATGCTGATGCGCCCGACCCCGAGAGGGTCCCGGGGTCAGGGATTGATGGCCCCACCCAGCGACCCCGAGGGGTCCCGGGAATGCTGATGCGCCCCGACCCCGAGAGGGTCCCGGGGTCAGGGATTGATGGCCCCACCCAGCGACCCCGAGGGGGTCCCGGGGGTGGGGGAATGCTGATGCGCCCCGACCCCGAGAGGGTCCCGGGGTCAGGGATTGATGGCCCACCCAGCGACCCCGAGGGGGTCCCGGGGAATGCTGATGCACCCCGACCCTGAGAGGGTCCCTGGGTCAATAGCCGCCGTTACCGTCTATTTGGCGACGTGGGATCAGTCATATCAAAACCAAAGAGGAAGTGGAGGAACGAGGATGGCATGACAGCATTTGAGTGAGCCTCCATGGGTTAACTAAGCCTGGTTTAGTTGTCTTTCTCGAAAAACACTAAGGCTTGGTGTTTGAAGGCTATGAGGCGGTAAGGCTCTTATATATAGATCGCATGGGATAGGCTTAGAGGCAATGGAGTCGTTTTGAAGTTGGCAGATTAGGTTTTGTTTTATGGTGAAAGGCTTCTAGTTTTTTTTTTAAAAAAAAATTAATTTGTGGTGGAGTTTCTAAGTTCTCTTCGTACTAATTAATTTTTAAAAAATTAATTATTACCAATGTAATAATTAACATCGGCTTTTTGGCCCCGGCATCGCCCCGGCTCCAATTCCAGTTCCGATTTCAGCCATCGACGCAGTTCAAATCATGAAGCCGAACTTCAATGCTGAACAAACTTAATACTACGACACAATCTATTCACCTACCATTCGCCAAAATCACGGGCAGTTACAAGCGCTACGCAGTTACCGATATACGCGATACTTATTCAGCAACAGCTCACCTGCCTACCATTCTCGGAGTTCATCTTACCTAACAAAGCAGATTCGAACGGGGTGAGGGTGACCCCTGGGACAGGTATAAAAAGAGGACCCAAGCTCGACGCGGGGGGATCTCTCTTTTTTCATCTCTTTCTCCAACTTACAAAAAAATAGACTACTATTCTACGAGTTCACTAATTTGAGCGTCGGAGGGTCTCCGTCGGAACCACTGGCCCGGGACTTTTTGCAGGTTCCCGAAGGAAGAAGGCGGTCTTTCCCCATCCTCGGAGGCCCATGAAAATCTCGACACGCTCGGCGCTCATCACCGATGACTTGGCAGCAACAGATTGGCGCGCCAGGTAGGGGGGACGTCTCAACCTTTGACCTCTGCAAGGAAGATGATGGTGACCACGCGAGCTCAGGAAGCTTCTACCAGTCCGGCTGTGGAGCGTATCCCGCAGGCTGAACAATCGGAGGACAACCTCCATGTTCCGCCCCCTGCGCCACCACAGGTTAGCCAATTCGATCGGCTAGATGCCCTGGCCCATCAAGTGCACGATCTGATGACGGTGGTGTGGGGACTACAGGAGCATTGCTTCGCTGCCATGCCTGGGCCGCCACCTCTGTCCCCTCCGCTCCGCGAGGAAGGTCATGAAACCATTCAACCTCATCAGGGAAGGACCCCTCCTGAGGCCTTCCACCACTTGTCCTCGAGGTCTTGCCACCGGGAAACCTCAAAACGGCGACGGTCCCTCTCCCGCCATTCCGATCGTTCTCACAGGCGATGCAGTGAGAAGGAGCCATGGCGATTGCACTCTATACATCGGCATGCCTCTTCATCCTCTTCCTCTGACTCTTCTAAAGGAGACTCGAGCAAGAAGGCTGTTCGTCGGGCCGAGCAACGGCTCGATGAGTATCATCAACGATTGGAAGAACTCAGCAGCTGGATCGCCAACCCAAACGGAGTGGACTACAACCGCCGTCCACCTCTTTCTCGTTGCATCATGGAGGAGTCGGTCCCACCCCGGTTTCGTCTTTCTCAACTGGATCCATATGACGGCACTGCGGACCCTCTAGACCACTTGGAGAGTTACAAGGTCCTCATATAGGTCCAGGGGGCGACGGACCCTCTCTTGTGTGTTGCCTTTCTAGCCACACTCCAGAAGGCGGCGCATGCATGATACTCTCGTTTGCCACCATGCAGCATCAACTCGTTCAAGCAACTCGAGCGATCTTTCCTGGCCCACTTCGATGCATGCCAGAAGATCCCTCGAGTCGCCGATAGCTTGTTCGCTATCCAACAAAGAAGCGGGGAGACTCTGAAGGACTTCATGGCTCGGTTCAAGGAGGCCGTGCTCGAGGTCTATAACTTGGAGGATTCTGTAGCCACTCTCGCGCTGAAGCGAGGACTTCATCCATCCAGATTTGCGTATTTTCTAGATAAAAAGCCCTCCGGCTCCTACGCCGAGCTGCTAAGCCGGGCGCAGAAGTGCATTCGCGCTGACGAAGCAGATTCTTTCAGATGGGAGGCCGACAAGAGTTCCAGCAAGAAGTCAGCACCCGTAGAACCTGCTGGAGGATGGTCCAGAAAGCTTGAGCCGTCTTGTCGCTCGGATAGCCGACCGAGCACCTCCTAACCTTCCCCTTAGGAGATGACCCCGCGAAGACCATCCAAGTCGGGGCATTGCTTTCGAGGAGGCCCGCGATCAGTTCCTTGCTTTCTTGCGTGCCAACTCCGACGTCTTTGCATGGTCGTCATCTGATATGCTAGGCATCCCTGAGGAGATAATCACTCACCAACTCAACCTCAAGCCAGAATGCCGGCCTGTCCGACAGAAGAAGAGGAGCATCGCTCTGGATAGACAGAAGGCTGTCGATGAGAAAATCCGTAAACTAAAAGCTGCAGGCCACATTCGGGAAGTTTGCTACCCCGATTGGTTGGCCAACGTCGTGATGGTCCACAAGGCCAACGGAGTTGGAGGATGTGTGTAGAATTCACCGATCTTAACAAAGCGTGCCCGAAGGACAGCTTCTCTCTGCCCCGAATCGATCAACTGGTAGACGCTACATCTGACCATGAAACACTTAGTTTCATGGACGCCTTCTCTGGGTACAACCAAATCAGAATTGAACCCACAGACGAGGAGGCCACCTCCTTCATAATTGAGAAGGGAATCTATTGCTACAAGGCGATGCCGTTCGGACTAAAGAACGCCGGAGCCACCTACCAGAGGCTAATGAACAAAGTCTTCGAGAGCCAGATCGGACGCAACATGGAGGTATACATGGATGACATGCTGACGAAGAGCGTCCACGCCATCAGCCATATCGCCGACATGACGGAGACTTTCGATAACCTCCGCCGGTATAGGTTGAGGCTGAACCCCCGTAAGTGTACCTTTGGGGTGACGGCCGGCAAATTCTTGGGTTTCATGGTGACCCAACGAGGAATCGAGGTGAATCCCGATAAAGTCCGAGCTATCTTGGACATGAAATCTTCTTCTAATAAGAAGGAAGTGCAACATTTGGCTGGAAGGGTAGCGGCCCTGAGCCGTTTCCTATCTAAGTCTGCGGAGAGGTGTTTGCCTTTCTTCAAGGCACTACGCTGAGTCAATGGTTTTGAATGGACCAGGGAGTCTCAGGAGGCCTTCGAAGGATTAAAAGAATTCCTATCCGCCCCACCACTGCTGTCCAAGCCAAGGAGTGGAGAAGAACTCTTCTTGTACCTTGCGGCTTTCCTCAAAGCTATTAGTTCTGTGCTAGTGTGCATGGATGCCGAGGGGACATAAAAGCTAGTGTACTACACCAGCAAGGTACTGCATGATGCGAAGATAAGGTACTCGAAAGTCGAGAAAGTTATTCCTGCAACAATGTCGGGCCCGAACCAAGGATCGGACCGCCGGCAGTCATGGCTCCTCTCTCCCATCTCATCTCTCTTCTCTCTCTTTCTTCCTTGATTCTCTCTCTCTCTCTCACCCTGGTATGGACAGAGAGACTCATTGGAAGCAAGCGCGCGCAAGGGATGATGGGGAAGAAACGTCTGCACGAGAAGATGATGAGAAGGAGGCATTCATGTATGATGGAAAGGAGGTTTCCACATGATCCTTTATAGGCAATGCAGAGTCCTCAAATCAAGGGACTCTATTAGTTAGAGATTATTTGGAATTTAAATATCTAGAGTCTATCTTTCTGATCTCATGATAACTCTCACGAGAAGTTGAGAAATCCAGGGGATTACAGCCGGACACCATGTCACCGTTCTGATTGCACCAGTGGACCAGGCAAGGGTGGAATCTGCCCCCCACTGCCTGGAAATCGCAACTGAATCAAATTAAACTAGAATACTTAGTTGTGGCCTCGAGTTCATAAGATTCCTGGTCTCGAACGACATACTTGCATGTGATAGAAGTTCCTGCTTTAGTTCTTGTCTCTCTCTTTTTTTTTTTTCGTTTTTCTTCTTTGTTTCTAATCTTAAACTTCAATAAAATTCGACTGCCATACCTCGGTGCCTGTTGTTGCCTCAAAGAAAAGAAGTGAGAAGAGAGAGAAGGAATAAAGTTTTAGCTTATTGTATGCTTGAAACAAATCTATAATTATTAGCATGGTGAGAGGCCTTACCAGTGCCTTCCAATCTTGTGTACTCCTTTCTTCATGTTCTACGATGGTCGAGAAGGTCTGAGCCTCTGAGAGCAGGTATTTATAGGCCCCTGCATGCAATGGCTTCTTGAACTGTAATTAAACTTCAATGGACAAAGCTCTACAAAAAAAGATAGGACGTTGTATTCTTGTTAGACTTTTGGCTGGTTCATGGGAGGTTGCTTTCTTTAATAGGTGGTGCACTCTAACCATTGAATTCTTCGGTTGAACTACCAATGAGAAAAGCCGTAAACGTCGAGGTCTTAAGAAGCACCATAAACTACATAAATTTTGCACAAACATTTAAACTTGCATCTCTAACGGCACATTGGGTACGAATAGCTGCCCTTTTGTCCAATTAATTTGATAGCAAGCAATGTAAGGAATTTCTGCTTGATATGTAAAATCGAGAATTTTGAACTGCTCCCATCAAATAGTTATTATTATAGAAATGTAAAGGATCCCTAGAGAAAATAGGAGTCCAGATGAAAACAAATGATAATTAATAATGCAAAAATTATGTCCCTCTTTACAGAGCTAGAGAAAGAGTTTCAGTTGGATGAGAATTATATCTTTTGCGATGGAGGATACTCATTTCTTCATGCCCATCCATCACCCGATCATCCATTAGATACATCTTAAAGCATTCCGAACTCAGCCAATCATCTGCAGCATAGGTCTGAAAGTGATATCAGTGATGATCTAATAGTGCATGATTCGTGAAGGAATGAGGTGTCCTTCCTTAGAGCACAAAGTATACAATCGGCCATATTCCAATGATCAGCATAACATAAAGAAGATTTTATTATTATTATTATTCAGTGTTGCAAAAGCTGTATGGCATTTTAGGGTTGTAACTATGATGCTGAAAAGAAAAACCTATTATAATTAGGAAAAAGAAATCCTAAATTGCAAATAACTAACAATGAAGAAAATAGAAATAACTAAGGCTTAGAGAATTCTATTAATTAACTAAATTTCTTCAATCAAATAAATCTTTGATATTAAAGAAATCTTCAAAATCAGAAAAAACCCAATATTCAAAACCTCCCTTAAAAGTCAACCTTGTTCTCTAGATTGTAAATATACTCACAGGTGGCCTCTTTAAAAGTGGAGTTAGAATGCTTGTGCTCCTGGCAATGCCAAAAATAAATTAACTTATATGATGATGTCATTTTTTTTTTTTTTAGGTTGATGGTCTATAGGTAGGTAATATAATTTTCTATTAAACTGAATAGAAGAATTGATTTTTTGATATTCATGGTAAGTATAGGCTCCAATGAAGAGGACATTATAATCAAAGAGTTAGCTGATTCCAATGTTGGAGAGGATAGTTGAGAATCATAATCATTTGATCCAAAATGAAGGCAGGTTCTACGTACATACATTTTAACCATACAATCGGTTGTCTGGATGCATTCGGTTCATGACAACAAGAGTTGCTGGACTCATTCTAATTGTTGGCCTTGGGGCATGCATGCTCATGACTCAAGAAAGCGGATAATTAAGTAGCATGAAAACCATTCAAACTCAACTACTAACTGCGGTGGTTTGGTCTCTTAGATGCTAACGTACAATTTCCCATTGCGTTTCCATTACTAATTTCATTTTTCTTTGGCTTTATTCATAGGGATGACTGACAGATCAGTAAAAATTTCTTCTCTAGACCTAATACCTACTAATGAATATAGGGTTAAGTACTAGCAGTGTTTTGTTTAGTCTATATTTTTAATGGCATAGCCACTAACAATCTCTCTATGAGTGGATCTGTAGATCCCTTATTTTATGCTTAATCCTTAAACTACATAAGAACCCAGAAAAATTTCAAAAAATCGATCCTATAGTACAGAGGAATAAACTCTAAAAAGCGCATCTCACCCTTAGAAAAGTAGCATATAAAAATTATATATAAAGCTGAAGCCTTGCATAAATACAGAAACATTGTCATGCGTACCTTGAATTCGTATGCACTCAACATTTGCTATCATGACATCAAAAGGCTTGTCATTTAATTATCAAAATTGAAGAGCTTAACCAATAGAGTCAATGAAATAGTAATTGATGGCTTATTTAATTATGCTTTCACTCTCATTGTTTTAAGGAGATAAAATACTGGTAGTTGGATGCCTGAAAATTTCGATCAGCAAATCATTCAACTGCTCCTCGTCTTCTTTATCTCCCAACTCCAATTCAGGTTCAAATCATCAAATCTGTCTTTATCAATAAAAAATAATTTAGTTTTGCAATGAGTGGCTTGGCCCATATTTTTCATCATAATTATAGCATAAATCATTTTTCTTTCTTGCTTTTATATCTGCTAGCATCAATCATTTGATTAGAATATAGGATTACAATTGAAAATTGAAGTGGTTGCTCACAGATGGCTTATCTTTGGCTTATGTAGGATTATCGTTGAGCATGATGCTTTATTTTTTCTTTAAGTCTACTTATAAAGTAGCTTACAAAAAAAATTCTCAATTAACTCTGTCGTGTGATTAGCAAGTTGTTCAATAGGTTTGGAGTCACGTGATTGAAGGAGATCACCTACAAAGTCCTGGTTAACTTGTACTTTAGTCTTGGCCTTTGTCCCTCTTTCCTTGAATGCAAAGTAAAACGACGTTGAATAATACTTGGGCGTCTCAGATATTAACAACTTTTCGACCATTCGTCTTCCACGTTCGTTTGATGAACGGTCTCAGGAGATAACAAAGAAGGCGCGTTTGTTTTCTCCAAAAACCAAAGCACCTTGTATTCCAAGGTGCCATGGAACTCAACCTCCTGCTGCGAGTTCCTAGCAATTCCTTTCAAGAAAGCCTACCAAACGGTATAGCAAGCTGAATTCAAAGTTCCTTCTGCTTACCAAACTATATAGTTTGAACGCGGAATGAACACCCCTCGGGTCTTTCTAATATTCTCTCCTCCCAAAACACACGTAAAGAAAATCATACATATAGTCCCCTTTGCCTCTCTTCCTTCCATCAACAAACCAAATAAGATCAGTAATTACCATGCACATCCTAGTGACAAAGTAGAAAGAAAGGGAAAATAGAGAGAGGAGCTCAGCTTCATATTAACAACCGGTGTCCATGACTTCCATCAAGAGAGACCTTTTGGTTCTGATGATGACCATACTGTTAGAGTTTTCTTTAAACCAAAAAAAAAAAAAAAACTATATAAAATTTCAAGATCATCATATTGATCATTAAGTACATTAACCAAAATATCTGGATCCATTGATATCGATCGTTGACTATTGCAAAATTACCATAACTGTCAAACACTGATGGATGAATGCAATAGAGAATGATATGTGGCCTTCCTTAATCAAATCGCCTTAGCTCCTCAATTAGACCATCGTCTCTCTTCTTGATGGGAAGAAAAGAAACTGTGTTGTGATTTGGTGTATTGGAGACCATAACCAATAGGGTCTTTATATCGGATTTCCATAATCCCTTATATGGTATCTACTCAATTTAATTCCATATCAATTCAAAAATTGATGGATTACCAGTATTAAACCACGTAATTTTAACTCATATCAAATAGCTTATATAATCGAATGAGAATATATATTGCCCAATACAGAATACACGATTTCCTATTGATTTACCTAATATACGAAATCTGATTTCTTAACAATATAAAAAACATGATTTTCTATCACTATCAGAAATCAGCCTTTCACCAAGGGATATCATCAAGGGATATGTCCCTCAGAAAATTACGAAGGAATTAGAAAGAAATTTTTAAGAAATTTTAAATTACATTCAAAATCTAGTTTTAGTATGGAATCTCTAAGCTAGGGATATATTTTCCTTTATAAATTCCTTGAAAATCCCTTGGTAATCTGCAAGAGATCAGTGAGTGATTATTTAAATAATTTTTAGCAAGAAATTTGTGAGAAAAATTTGGTACCTTAGAGATTTACTAAGGAATAAATCCCTTGGAAAGATATTTTTAAAAACAAAAAATTATATCAGAGAAGGATTTTTTCTTTGAAATCCCTTAAGCATATGTCATTTACAGATTCTCTCATTAGCATAAAAATAAAAGTCATAAATTAATTTTTAATACCATTAATTAAACAAAAAAAATTTCTTTATTCCTTTCTCTTTCTAACTCATTCAAATCTTATCAAAACCCTAGGCTTAAACCCTTTGTTGCCAACGATCATATTGGCGTAGTGGTAAGGGGCTAGCCTTTGAACCCTCTGGTGGTCATAGGTTCAAACTACCGCTTCAACACCTTTATTAAGTGGTTGAACAATGGGATCTCCTCCTTGGGAAGGAGAAATACGCCTTTATTAAGTGGGAAAGAAAAAAGTGGGATCAGGTTCAGTGACAATAAATTCATTACAAATCATTCAGTTAGCCAATTTTTAGCAAGAAAAATTTTCTCGATGAATCCCTTAGTAATCAACGAGGGATTTATGAGAGCATTTCGATTAGTGAATTCCTTAGAAAATGATTGGTTCTTGGCAAATGGACTACAATTTCACTAAGAATAATTTCCTTGCTAAAAGTTTAATTACCAAGAAATTTTTGAGGGAGACTTTCATCGATATCATATATTCCAAGGAACAAATTTTTCTTGAAAATCCCTCGATGAAACTCTTCACCGAGGGATTTTTAGTTTATTGATTTGCCTAATATAGAAAGTCTGATTTCTTAATAATCTCCCACTTGGGCTACATGTTATTTGAATCAATTAATATATCACAAAATTTCTTAGGCGCGCATTTATAAGCTATTTATTCTTAATTTTTCTTAAATAATCTAGTCCATCTCATATACTAATGATGGAATCACCGCGGCTTTTATCACAATATTATCGTGATTAACAATGATTATCACCATACTAATATACTCAATGACATAGATCAAATATGAATGAGTAGCATGGAAATCACATGCAATTTGATCTCAAACATGTTTATTTTTGACTGGTCCTTCTTTAATCTTTAGTGAGATCAATTTAAAATCTTTAAATGCAATAAAACATTGCATATAGAAAAACATAAGTAAGTTCATAAATGAAGTTATAAGCCATCAACTTTATTTTGCAGAAAATTAAACAATTCGACATCCAAAGTAAAATATACAATAAGGACACTCCTACTAAACCAAGGTAACATGATAAATAATGCTCATATGAGCAGTATGCTCACAAAAGACTTTAAGCGTTAAGCCCTTGGTTAATGGATCAGCTAGCATAGAATATGTCCCTATATATTTTATAGATATTTGTTTATTCTGAACTCTCTCCTTAATAACTAGAAACTCGATATCGATAAATTTTGACTTCATCGAGCTGCTATCGAAATCAGAGTCAGAGTACCTGATGATCTTCAAACTATCTGATCTCTAATAAGTGAGCGTGTAATCTTTTATTCTCTTCAAATAACGCAACATGCGTTTGGCTGCCTTCCAATGCTGCATACCTGAATCACTCAAATATCTACCCAAAACTCCTACTATAAATACTATATCAGGACAAGTGTAAACTTGAGCATACATTAGACTCCCAACCACTGAAACATATGGAATCTTTTGCATTTCTTTTCTTTAAAGATCATTATTGGGCATTGTTTGAGACTAAACTTGTCTCCTTTGGCCATAGGTGTGTCTCCTACTTTACTATCTTTCATGCCAACTTTATTTAAAACTTTCTTGTTATAATCCTTTTGCAACAACTCAAGGATACCTCGAGAATGATCTCTCAATATCTGAATACCTAATACAAAAGAGGAATTACCAAGATATTTCATTTTAAAATTCTTCATCAGAAATTTCTTGGTTTCATGCAATAGGCTTATGTCGCTGCTAGAAAGTAAAATATCATTGACATATAATACCGGAAAAAATATATTTACTCATACTGAACTTGTGATATATACATTCATCAATGACAATAGCCTCAAAACTGCATGAAGTTATGACTTGATGAAACTTGTGATACCATTGATGGAAAGCTTGTTTGAGACCATAGATGGATTTCTTCAATTTGCAAACCATAGACTTTGGATCACCTGATACAAAGCTTTCTGGTTGTACCATATAGATCATTTTATCGATATCTCCATTGAGGAATGTTGTCTTGACATCATCTAATGAAGCTTAAAATGAGCTACCAGTGCTATTATTATTCTAAAAGAGTCTTTCAAAGATACTAGAGTGAAAGTCTCTTTGTAGTCAATGCCTTCTTTCTGAGTAAAGCCTTTAATGACTAGACACACCTTATATCTCTAGACATTGCCCTTTGAATCCATTTTGGTTTTAAATATTCATTTACTGCCAATGGGCTTCATACTTTTAGTAGTTTGATAAGATCCCAAACCTTGTCTTTTATAGACTTTATCTCATCCTTCATGGCTTCAAACCAATTTTGGAAGTTAGAACTATGCATAGCTTGACAAAAGTTAGAACTACGCATAGCTTCTGTTAAACCAATGCCATCCTCATGTTCTTGGAGAAAGATGATATAATCATCTGGAATTGCGCTTCTTCTCTCCCTAGTGGATCTTATCAATGGCACTTCTTGAGGTTGTTGAGTTTGTTCTATAGGTGATGCTTGATGGAGGATTTCATTATTGTTTTGTTCTACAATGTCAGAAATAGGAATATGAACATTGTTATTTAGTACTAAAGTTGTATCTTGAACGACAATAGGTACAAAGACTTGATCATCGTCAACAATAGTTTTTTCTTTAAAAATAACATTCCTTATGTTTTCTTTCCTCCCAAACTCAATATCCTCAAGGAATCTCATATTTCTCATTTCAAAAATAGATCTTGACGTGGGATCGTAAAACTTATAGCCCTGAGAGCATTCATAGTAACCAATAAGATAGCAGCTAACCGACATTGAGTCCAATTTTCTTTCATATGGCTTGTAAGGCTATGCCT
The DNA here is from genome assembly GCA_900491605.1 of Calamus simplicifolius. Taxonomy (NCBI): domain Eukaryota; kingdom Viridiplantae; phylum Streptophyta; class Magnoliopsida; order Arecales; family Arecaceae; genus Calamus; species Calamus simplicifolius. The sequence goes on along the minus strand of UESW01004169.1, from coordinate 701,726 downwards.
CAAATGGACAACCCCAAATTCACAAATGCTTAATACTAGGCTTCTTGCCCATCCAAAGCTCATAAGGGGTTTTGGAAACTGCTTTGCTTGGTAGCCTATTAAGGATGTAAACTGCGGTCTTCAAGGCTTCTCCCCAAAGTGACTCTGATAAAGAAGAATAACTAATCATGCTCTTTACCATATCCTTAAGAGTTCGGTTTCGTTGTTCTGCAACACCATTCATGCTGGGTTTGTTTAGCATAGTATATTGCAGAATAATTCCATATTGTTTGAGAAAAAGTGCAAAGGGTCTTGGACGTTGCTCTCCTGATCTATCATACCTACCATAACACTCTCTACTATGGTCAGATTTGACAGCCTTGATTTTTTTTCTAAGTTGAAGTTCAACTTCAGCTTTGAAAGACTTGAAAATGTTTAGAGATTGTGATTTCTCATGTATCAAATATAAGTAACCGAATCTAAAGTAGTCATCTATGAATGTAATAAAGTATTGTTATTCGTTCCAAGAAGTCGTAGAGAATGGACCACAAATATCAATATGTATAAATTCTAAGACATCTGTAGCTCTTTCGGCACCTAATTTTCTCTCATTTGTCTATTTTCCCTTGATGCACTCAACACAAACTTGGAAGTATGTTAAATATAGGGGTTCAATGATTTCATCTGATACAAGCCTTTGAATTCTCTGCTTAGAGATATGACCTAAATGCTTATGCTATAATGTAGCCGAATTCTCATTTAATTGTTGCTTTGTACCATGTGAACTTATTTGCATTATTTCATTATGGGAACTAATGACATCAAACATATATAGATTATCAATCAAGGAACCAGAAGCAATAAGATTTGAATTTTGTAGAGACTAACTTTATTATTTTCAAATGAACAAGAAAATCCTGATTTGTCCAAAGAAGAAATAAAAATTAAATTCCATCAAAAAAATGGTACAACGTAAGTCTCAAATAAATCCAAATAAATTTCAGTCCTTAATTGCAATTTAAAAGTCGCAATGGCCTTCATTGCAACTTTATTGCCGTCGTCCAATGAATCTTTCAGCATCATTTAGCTGTTGGCTCCATAAGCAACCTTGCATAGACATACTTATGTGAATAGTAGCACTAGAATATATCTATCAGGTATCCTTAGGTACAAAAGCTAAATTGACTTCAGAACAAACTAGAGTCAGAAGCTTACCATTCTTTACATGCCATGCAATGTACTTGGGATACTGCTTCTTTATATACCCCGACTTCTTGTAGAAGTAGCAGACAAACTCCTTATACTATTTTTTTTTATTTTTTCTACTAAGAAGATCCTTCTACAACATTCTTAGCTCTCTTTTTCTTCTTATTTTGAGAGGTTGTCGCTAAATAAGCACTTTCAGTCTTATCCCTCTGTTGCCTCTCTTCCTCTTGCACACAGTGAGATATGAGCTCATTGAGGGACCACTTGTCCTTTTGAGTGTTATAACTCACTTTGAATTGCTCGAAGTGTACAGGAGGAGAGATCAAAACTAAGTGCACAAGCCAGTCCTCAGACCACTCTAACTTAAGTGACTTGAGTTTTGATGCGAAATGAGACATCTCCATGATGCGCTCCCTTATGTTCCCTTTTCCCTTATACTTCATGGTGACGAGTTTAGTCAAGAGGTTACTCACCTTTGATTTTTTGTTCTTGGCAAAATATTGCTCAATTTTCTCAAAGAACCTTTAGATATCTCACTCAGCAATAGAACCCCGCAACACTTTTGGAATAGAACATTTCATGATCATCAAGCACATTTGATTAGAGCAATCCCACTTTTCAATTTTAATCTCATTGAGATTTTTTGGAGTAGCAATGGGATGCTCCAACCTAAGTACAAGATCCAAATCCATACAACCGAGGACAATCTCCATGGTTTCTTTTTAGACCTTAAAGTTTATCCTACTTAGCATTGGAATATTGTTAATCTGGATAGAAACTTTAGTAGCATCAGAAACTGAATGGAGAACAAAATAAATAAATACGCTCACATCAACAAGCATGTCATACAAATAAAATAATACATGAACAACTAATTTGAATTCAGGATCCATCACAAGATACCTAGTACAACATTAATTTTTCATCTTTGGCCAAAGAAATTAACTGTAAGTGGTACTCTTAGCGCAGTGAACAAATGCTGACAATCAGTTTCGTCAAATAAGAGCCTTTCTTTGAACCAACTTTTGTTCACATGAAAATATTTATGATCATCACACATTTATCACCACAAGTATATTTGTTATTTGGCCAAATAATAACATTCCTTTGGGCCGGTCATTACTCGCATAAATAACACATATACACATCTTGTATTTCAAAATAAAGAAATCTACACAATAGAGGTCACTTTGGCAACGTATTGTTTTGACTAATTTATTTTAAAATATTAGTTAAATTTATGCAAATAAATATGCACATATATTTTATATATTTGTTCATGTAAATATGCCAAAATATGAGGCACTTGGAACTCTCCCAAGTCAGCCTCTCTTTGGTGCCGTACCGCCTAGCCCTCTTTGCAGCCTATGGCTCTCCCGAAATGCTGATAGTTGGATCAATGCACCAAGGTACTAATAGTAGTCTTCCTTGTTGGTGTGTTCTTAATGTCCCTACCAAATGCTCGTTGGATCAAATAGCCCTGAGTACTATCGATAGCTTCCCTCTTGGACTATCCCTAAATGAGAACAATAGGAACCAAGAACGTTTGAGCCTTTTGATATTTTTCTAATCCCAATAATAAGTAAATATATATGTATTTAAATCTTTACTTTAGTCAACATCAGAATTTATTCAAAAGCAATAATACGTGCTGACTAAAAGTAAAGCCATAAATCCTGAAATAACATAGAATCAGAAATTGAAACTCAATTCGCAAAACCAAAAGCAAAATGAATCAAACCTATCAAATATGAGTACCAAAACCGTATCCAATGAATAAAGCCATAATAACTCAAAGGCTAAACTACAAACTGGATGAATATAGATCATATATATGCCATGATCAAATAATAGCCGAAGAATGCAAAGACCAAAACCCACCGTAAGTACAAAGCCGATTTGTATTTACTTATTAATCAAATAAAAAAATATTCATGATGATCAAACACGACCTTTTGGATACCACTTGTTAGAGTTTTCTTTAAATAAAAAAAACTATATAAAATCCCAAAGTTATCATGTTGATCATTATGAACATTAACCAAAATAGCTGGACCCATTGATGTTAATCGTTGACTGTCGCCGAATTACTATGACCGTCAAACACCGATGGATGAATGCAATGGAGAGTGGTTTGTGACCTTCCTCAACCAAATCGCCTTAGCATTATTGGATCGTCATCTCTCTTCCTAATGGAGAGAAGAGAAACTGTTTTATAATTTGATGTATTGGGGACCATAACCAATAGGATCCTTATATAGGGTTTCCATAATCCTCTAAATGGTATCTACTCAATTTAATTATATATCAATCCAAAAAATGATGGATTATCAGTATTAGACCATGCAATTTCAACCCATATCAAATAGATTATATAATTGAATGAGAATAAATGTTGCCCAATATAGAATACATGATTTCCTATTGATTTACCTAATATAGAAAATTCGATTTCTTAACAATATAGAAAACATGATTTCCTATTGATTTACCTAATATAGAAAATTTAATTTTCTAACACATACTCTCCATCTTCTGCCTCCTGTGTTCCCAGCCAGCCACAACAGCAAGGCTTCTCTGGGTGGAACAGTAGCTGGCAAGAGTCGGTTTCACGTTCCAATCCCTGCCACAAGGCTTGACACCACATCCCGGTTCTTCTTGTTGCACCAGTGGGCCAAGAAAGGGTGGAATCTGCTCCCCACCGATTGGAAATCGCGACTGAATCAAATTAAACTAGAATACTTAGTTGTGGCCTCAAGTTCATAAGATAACAACATACTTGGATGCAATAAAAGTTCCTGTTTTAGTTCTTGTCTGTCTTTTTTTATCATTTTTCTTCTTTGTTTCTGGTCTTAAACTTAATAAAATTCTATTGCATACCTCGGTGCCTGTAGTTGCCTCAAAGAAAAGAAGTGAGAAGAGAGAGAAGGAAAAAAGGCTTAGTTTATTGTATGCTTCAAACAAATCTATAAATATTAGTATGGTGAGAGGCCTTCCGTCTTACATATGTATTTCTTCATGCTCTTCTATGGCTTGAGAAGGTCTGAACATTTGAGGGCTGGCATTTATAGGCCTATGTATGCAATGGCTTCTTGAACTGTAATTAAACTTTAATGGACAAATCTCTACAAAAAAGTTAGGATACCGCATTCTTGTTAGACTTTTGGTTGGTTCATGGGAGGTTGCTTTCTTTAATATGTGATCCACTCTAACCATTCAATTCTTCGATTGAACTATGAATGAGAAAAGTCATAAATATCTAGGTCGTCGGAAGCACCATAAACTCCATAAATTTTGCACAAACATTTAAGCTTGTATCTTTAACGACACATTGGGTGCGAATAGCTGCACTTTTGTCTAATTAATTTGATAGCAAGATGTATAAAATCAATAAGTTCGAATAGCTGCATCATATAATTATTATTATAGAAATATAAAGGATCCCTAGAGAGAGTAGGTGTTCAGATGAAAAAAAATTGATAATTACTAAAGCAAAAATTATATCTCTCTTTACAGGGAGCTAGAGACAACGTTCCAGTTGGATGAGAGTTGTATCTTTTGTGATAAAGAAGGATACTCATTTCCTTGCATCCATCCATCATCCGATCATTCATTAGATATATCTCAAAGTACTCCAAGCTCTGCCTATCACCTGCTCTACAGGTCTCAAAGTGATATTGGTGATGATCTATTAGTGCACGGGTGAAGGAATGGGGTGTCCTTCCTTTTAGTGCAAAGTATACAACTCGGCCATGTTCCAATGATCAACATAACATAAAAAAGATAATATTAATATCATTATTCAGTGTTGCAAAAGCTGTACGACACCTTAGAGTGGTAACTCTAATGCTGAAAAGAAAAATTAATTATATTTAGGAAAAGGAAACCTAAATTGTAAATAGCTAACAATAAAGAAAATAGAAATAATTAAGACTTAAAGAATTCTTTTAATTAACTAAATCCCATCAATTAAAGAAAATCTTGATATCAAAGAAATCTTCAACATCGGAGAAACTTAATATCTTACCTCCCTTAAAAGTCAACCTTGTCCTCTAGGTCGAAAATTAGGAAAGTTCATCTTCAGCTTGTAAATATACTCATGCATGGCCTCTTCAGAAGTGGAATCAGATTGCTTGTGCTCCTAACAATGCTAAAATGAATTAACTTATATGGTGATGTTATTTTTTGATAGTTTATTGGTAGATAATATAATTTTTTATTAGACTTGCTTGAAGAAACTGATTTGCTGATATTCATGGTAAGTATAATAGGCTTGAATGAAGAGGACATTCTAATCAACTACTAATTTTGATGGTTGGTGCTAGCCCAACTATTTTCAATTACATTTCCATTACTAATTTCATTTGAGTTATCCTTGGCTATATTCATAGGGATGGCTGGTTAATAAGTAGAATATTTTTCTTTGAACCCATTACCCTTTAATCAATGGTTAAGTACATAACAACTCTTCCTTTAGCCTTCATCTTTTCAATGGCATGGCCACTAACGTTCTTTATGAGTAGATTTGCATATCCTTTAAGTGTATACTTTTATTCATGATCTTTAAAACTACATAATAAGCTGAAAATTTTTCATAAACTCAGTGTCAGGATGCAGAGCAAAAAATGTCAAGAACCACATCACACTCTAGGAAAGGTAGTATATAAAAATCATGTGTAAAGTTGAACCTTGCATAGAGATAGAAAGATTGTCATATGAACCTTGAATTTATATGCGCTCACAATTTACCACCATGACATTTAGAGACTTGTCTTTTAATTATCAAAAATTGAAGTACTTAACCAATTTTGGCTTTGAGTGCCGACGGGGTGCCGGGCTTTTGTTGTTGAAAGCCAGTGGTACACTGCTCTGCCAGTGGTACGCTGAGCTTTATGCCTAGCTAGTGCAGGGCTTTGAGTGCCGACGGGGTGTCGGGCTTTTGTTGTTGAGAGCCAGTAGTACACTGCTCTGCCAGTGGTACACTGGGCTTTATGCCTGGCTAGTGCGGGGCTTTGAGTGCCAATGGGGTGCTGGGCTTTTGTTGTTGAGAGCCAGTGGTACACTGCTCTGCCAGTGGTACACTGGGCTTTATGCCTGGCTAGTGCAGGGCTTTGAGTGCCGATGGGGTGCCGGGCTTTTGTTGTTGAGAGCCAGTGGTACACTGCTCTGCCAGTGGTACACTGGGCTTTATGCCTGGCTAGTGCAGGGCTTTGAGTGCTGACGGGGTGCCGGGCTTTTATTGTTGAGAGCCAGTGGTACACTGCTCTACCAGTGGTACACTGGGCTTTATGCCTGGCTAGTGCAGGGCTTTGAGTGCCGACGGGGTGCCGGGCTTTTGTTGTTGAGAGCCAGTGGTACACTGCTCTGCCAATGGTATACTGGGCTTTATGCCTGGCTAGTGCGGGGCTTTGAGTGCCAACGGGGTGCCGGGCTTTTGTTGTTGAGAGCCAGTGGTACACTGCTCTGCCAGTGGTACACTGGGCTTTATGCCTGGCTAGTGCAGGGCTTTGAGTGCCGACGGGGTACCGGGATTTTGTTGTTGAGAGCCAGTGGTACACTGCTCTGCCAGTGGTACACTGGGCTTTATGCTTGGCTAGTGCAGGGCTTTGAGTGCCGACGGGGTGCCGGGCTTTTGTTGTTGAGAGCCAGTGGTACACTGCTCTGCCAGTGGTACACTGGGCTTTATGCCTGGCTAGTGTAGGGATTTGAGTGCCGACGGGGTGCCGGGCTTTTGTTGTTGAGAGCCAGTGGTACACTGCTCTGCCAGTGGTACACTGGGCTTTATGCCTGGCTAGTGCAGGGCTTTGAGTGCCGACGGGGTGCCGGCTTTTGTTGTTGAGAGCCAGTGGTACACTGGGCTTTATGCCTGGCTAGTGCGGGGCTTTGAGTGCCAACGGGGTGCCGGGCTTTTGTTGTTGAGAGTCAGTGGTACACTGCTCTGCCAGTGGTACACTGGGCTTTATGCCTGGCTAGTGCAGGGCTTTGAGTGCCGACGGGGTGCCGGGCTTTTGTTGTTGAGAGCCAGTGGTACACTGCTCTGCCAGTGGTACACTGGGCTTTATACCTGGCTAGTGCAGGGCTTTGAGTGCCGACGGGGTGCCGGGCTTTTCTGTGAAGATTTAAGTAGCTAAAATCGAATCTTGTTAATACTGAACAAGGGGCATAAACCCAAATGAATACAGGGATAATATTTAACATGAAAGGAGGGATGCATTACTGATAATACCGACGGAGGTTATCCGCATTCCACGTCCTAGGGAGTGGTGTCCCATCAAGTTCTTCAATTTTATAAGCTCCGTGGCGGAGCGTCTCGGTGATCCGGTAAGGTCCCTCCCAGTTTGGGGCTAACTTGCCTCCCTCAGCTGGCTTCGAGACCTCGGCCCATCGGAGGACCAGGTCTCCCGGCAGGAACGTCCGGGGGCGCACGCGAGCGTTGTAGTATTTCGCGGCCCGTTGTCGGTAGGCTGCCATTCAAAGCCGCCCGATCTCGTACCTCCTCCACTAGATCGAGGTTGGCTCGCAGTTGGTCAGGGTTGCCTTCCTCGCTATAGGCTTCCACCCGGGGGCTGGGCGCACCGATCTCCACAGGGATAACAGCTTCAGAGCCAAAGACTAAGCTGAACGGCGTTTCACCAGTGGGGGCTCGCGGCGTTGTATGATAGGCCCATAGCACGTTGGGGAGCTCCTCCACCCATCGCCCCTTGCAGCCATCTAATCGGGATCTCAACCCCTGGAGAATGATCCGGTTTGTCACTTCCGCTGTCCCATTGGTTTGAGGATGCCCGACGGAAGTGAACCTCTGACAGATACCCAGCTCGGAGCAGAACTCCCGGAAAGGCGCATTGTCAAACTGCCGGCCATTATCAGTGACTAGTGTGTGCGGCAGTCCGAACCGACATATGATTGACTTCCAGAAGAAAGATCTCACTTTGCTTTCGGTAATCTTGGCTAGAGCCTCGGCTTCAACCCACTTGGTGAAGTGATCCACCGCCACCAAGAGGAACTTCCGCTGCCCAGAGGCCGGGGGAAATGGCCCTAGGATATCCATGCCCCACTGAGCGAAGGGCCAAGGTGCTACCAAGGGGGTCAGGTGAGATGTCGGCTGTCACTGGATATTGGCGTGACGTTGGCAGTTATCACATTTCTTGACAAGCTCGGTCGCATCTTCCTTCATCGTCAACCAAAATACCCTTGGCGCAGGGCCTTGTAGGCTAGGGCCCTGCCCCCCAGGTGACTCCCGCATATGCCTTCGTGGATCTCCCTGAGGATGTAATCCGATTCAGTTGGCCCCACACACCTAAGAACTGGGTATGAGAAGGATCTCTGATAAAGCTTCCCGTCCATCATCAAGAATCTCGGGGCCCTTCGCTTGAGCAGCTTGGCTTCAGCGGGGTTCTCCGGGAGAGTATCGTCAGTCAAGTACCGGATGTAGGTATCCATTCAGGAAGGCTCCTACTCCACTGGCAATGCTTCATCCGCAGCCTCAGTGCTTGGGACTTGTAGGTGTTCCACATATGTCCTTCCTAACATCCCGTCGACCGAAGTGGCCAAGCGGGACAGCGCGTCAACCCTAGCGTTCTCAGCTCTGGGGATATAGCTGACACGGAAGTAAGAAAAATGAGACGCCTGGGACTGCACCTTGCTCAAGTAGCGGGACATGGTTGGGTCCCTAGCCTCGTACTCCCCGGCGATTTGCCCAGAGATGAGTTGAGAGTCCGTGAAGGCCCTCAGGCGCCCCGCGCCTAGCTCCTCAGCTAGTCTCATCCCGGCCAGCAAGGCTTCGTACTCCGCCTGATTATTAGTTGCTGGGAACTGAAATCTGAGAGCGTACTCCACTACGTCTCCTTCCGGGCTCGCGAGACTAAGTCCAGCTCCGCTCCCTTGAGAGTTCGCCGCCTCATCCACATGCAGGATCCAGTCCTCCGCCTCCTCAGATGAGGGCGAGTCCACACGCTCCTTCGGTCGCGCCTCCTCCATGTCCTTCTCAGTCCAGGAGCACTCGATTAGGAAATCCGCCAATACCTGGGACTTCATGGCTGACCTTGGCCGGATGGACAGGTCGAACTCACTTAGCCTAATGGCCCACATGGCCAAACAGCCGGAGGTGTCGGGGCGAGACAAGATAGTTCGTAAGGGCTGGTCCGTAAGCACCACGATGGGATGGGCTTGAAAGGAAGGCCGAAGGCACTGAGTAGAGACCACCAAGGCGAAGATAATCTTCTCGGTTTTCGAATACCTGGTCTCAGCATCATGGAGTACTTTGCTGGTATAATAGATCGGCCTCTGGGTACCGTCAGCATCCATGCGCACAAGTACAGAGCTAACAGCCTC